>JAYECN010932859.1:0-38663 GCA_035222435.1 Microcambeva ribeirae | reverse complement strand
TTGGGGCGCCTCCTGGGGACGCTCTCTGTGGCCGGGAGCGAGGTCTGGGAGGCGGGTGGCGCCCAGAGAAGGCGCTGGGGGATTATTAGCGTGGGGGCCCCGATCCCAGAGGCTGCAGTTTTTCCTGAACTTTCCCGGCTTTTGCCCTGGTATTCCGAGCCCGGGGACCTGCGGTCGCGGCCCCAGAGAAACGGGGGCTGTTGGACTCGGTGCTGCCCTCCCTTAAGGGATCTTAGTTGTAGCGCTCGGGAACGCGCCAGCTCGCGGTTCGCTGCCTCCATCCAGTTCCTTCGGCACCAGTGCCGTGGAAAGATCGGATATCCCCGCGTCTTCCTGAGATAAGTAACTTTCCGCAAACAGCGGTGCTGCTGTCGGGGAAGAGAAAAGTATTAAAAATAAAGTAGTAAAAGAAGACACTGAAAAAGAGAAAGGAAAATGTTTGCGGTCATTGTGCTCTTCATTGCAAATGCCATCCCGGAACATAGTGAAACTAAGCTGATTTGGGGTAAGGGGAGACATACAGAGAAGGTATTAAAAACAAGCTTGCTTGTTAAAGGCTCATCTCTGTCTGGAAAGCACTGAACATGCAAGAGTTCTGATGGATTTTGCCTGAGGAATCAAAAAGGGATGGAGAAATTTTGGGGAAGGGGAGAAATGAAGCAGCAGGGTACCAAAAGTATTCTGTTGGTTGTTTTTGTTAGGTTGGAATGCAGTGGTGAATGCAATGTTGTCCTTCATTCCTCTTACACTTCAGTGCCTAGAGTGGCCCTGGGAAGAAGTGTCTTTATTGGTCTGGGAAGAAGAGAAGCGTTTAAATAGATTTAATTTATTGCATTTGCAGGAAAAAGAGAGTACAATAGCTACCACATTCAGAGGAAGTAAAAATTTAAATTGAAGCAAAACTAGTAAGAGTAAATGAACAATGAAAGGAAGCTGTGCAGAAGATAAAGGCAATGGAAGAAAGTCAGCACAGGGAGATTAGATCGCCTTTTGTTGAATAAATAAATATTTAGAGTTTCATTCCATTAAAAGCATTGTTTTTGTTTTTTTTAATGTAGAGATGCTTCCTTATAAGAATAGATAGGAGCTGCTGTGGTGATTTAAAAAAATAATGATTTATTCCTGGTAGATTTAATAAATAAGCTTCTGATACTTAATTACAGTGTAATAGTAATTCAGATCCTGAAATTTAGTGAGGTTCCTCATTGCTTCAGGCTGTTTTGTTGTCATGAGGAACACAAATGTAAATGTTGCCTGTACACATATAGATAAATGTAAATTAGTGATTTAGTTATTTTTATCTTTTGGAGTGCCTTTTTTTTTTTTTCCTCCTCCTCCATAACTACTAAGAAAACAGAATGCTTTAAATGGAAAATGATGTCTTTCAAATCTTAAAATAAAACTTCGCGGATCTGTGATCTTTTTAAGCTCAAGTCACTTTCTAAACTTCTTAAGCACCATTTAAACTTAAATTTCAAATTGCTAGATTCCATCTCCTGTATTGCTATTATAACTTTGCTTCTAGAGTCTAGCAGGAGAATGTGAATTAAAACTACTTAGTGAAAAAAAAGATGCTGAGGTGATGTTTATAGGTTTTGGTGTCTCAGACCAGCATTGGTCTTTCTGGAAAACTGGATTTGTTTAGAGCAAGCTTCCTGAGTGTAGATATTTAAAATCTTGAACAACTTTAATGAAATCTTACATTACCTTTTAAAATTGCAATAAAATAGCATTGAGGTGTGGGGTGCTATAAACATAACATTAGTGTGACTAGATTCCAGAAAATATAGTAAGGTTTGAGCCTTAACACTTGTAATAAAAGCAGCAGACTTGTATTTAGAATTGATTGCTCTTAGTGTCCATGGTTAGTGAGTTTTTTTGTTTATTTGTTTGTTTGTTTTAGAACAGTTCAACAAACTTAAAACTGAGAGTGTAGTACAAGTGTAAATTGTTTCCTCCATGGAAGTGTAACAGTAAGTACATTCTTCTATTTAAGTAGAGGATATGGTGTATAATGACTTACCAGAACTAAAGTTCAGTTTTTATCAGCAACAGTCAGTAACATCAGTCATGTAATAGAGTACTCATTGAACCCCTTTATACGTGGAAAGGCTGCTGTGATGTCAGTTTTTGTAGAAGAATGCAGAAGCTGATCCTCGACTGGCCAAGTAAGTGAAGGAGGAAATGTTTTTCTAACCATACCAGTAATGATAAAACTCACTTCTATCAGTGATTCATCATAGAACTTTTTCCTCAAAGCTGTCATTCAAATGAACAAAAGAAGAGAAATACTACTTTGCTCTATACCTTTTTTTTTAAATAAAGAGTACAACTTGAAATCAGTTTGTGAGTGTTTTATAAGGAGATGCATTTACATATTTCATGCAATTTACAGTCTTCAGGTATTAAGGCATTTTATGTCTATAATTTTAGTGCCTTAAACTGATCTTTTAACAAAAAAAAAAATAGGGAACTTGCAATATGCAGCTTTTGAGGACTTCATTTTTGTGTGTGTGTGTGTGTGTGTGTGTGAAGTTTGTGTCGCTAGTTCACATCCAGACATCAGTTATTGCATATGACCCAGAAATAACAGGGTCCATATTGAGCTTGCAGCTTACAGATTTTAGTATTGCAATTGGCCTTTTTGTTAGTAGCTGTAGCAGAGGCCCTGAGCGCGAATAATTAGTAACTGGTCTGCTCTTGTCCACTTCATAAAAGCACAGAATGATGGCAGTGCGGAGGTGGTGTTATAAGGTAGATGCTAAGAGTTTACATGAACTCTGCATGCAGCTGAGTAAGTTCATGGAGGAAAAATCTGTTGGGGTTGTTAAATATTACAGAAGTTGCCTCGTGATTCAGGAAGGCCTTGAGCTGCAGATTAGTGGAGCCTGAAAGGGTATTGTGGGGAAGTATCTTACATGCTTGCCATGGTTGATATTATTTTTCTAAATGTTTCTGAAGCCGGCTTTAGGGAAAGGATAAGGATTGGACAAACCTTTGGTCCATCTCACTACAGCCATCGTATTCAGTTTCCACAGGTGGCTAAAACCATAGGTATATAGCTATATATCTAATTTTACACAATAAATAAGTATTTAATATTTTCTAACGTGTCAAGCTAAAAGGTAGGTGTAAATAGTGTGCTTCCTCTTGTCAGATAATCAAAAATTCTGTTTAAGGCTTCAGCAGTGGTAGCTTTGTGACAGAGAAGCATCTGTTGATTGTAAATGAAATTGTGTAGGTTTCCTGCCTGAGGGGAAACCTCTCTGTTGAAGCAAGTGGTAGAAATAATCTGATTACTATAGCAGAATTGGCTTTGATTAGACTGAAGGGTCTAAGCAGTACAGTGATATGGCCAGAGTTAAATCTGGGACAGAGCTGTGTTGACATGGTTGTTCCTCTTTAGGCTATTCAAGTGTTTGGTGTATTATGCTGAGCGTGTATAGCGTGTATGTTGCACACTGCTGAAGCAACAAAGAGTAGAGGGGGCTTGCTTTCATTTCCCTCTGTTAAAAGCCACTGTACCTTACATCATAACCTTACTGCATTTTGCTGCATATTGGGTTATGATACTTGTAAACTCTACTTCAAGCATGTAACTGAAGAAAACTTAGGGTCTTATCATCGTTTTCTTTCAGTGCAGATTGCTTAATGACTGTATTGAAGGTATTGGGCATCATCGTTCAAATAAAGTGGATGGTATGAGCGTTTATTTCCTCTCTTTTTCTCTACACTGTCTTTCTTCTAAAGACTTTTTGTATTTTAATTGAATCATATTTAATTTGTTAGTCTTGTCTGTGCCTTCAGATCAGTATCACTAGTGTTGGGACCAGTGGAAGTGCTAGTATCGATGGAGGCTGCAGGTTGTCACTATGTTGTGAGCAGTACCAGTACTGCATGAACAACAAAGATTGTCTGTAATGTTAGCAGAGGTGCTTTAATTGTAGACCAGGAGGCAATATTATCCCTTAACAATCTCTGCAACTCTAGATCTAACAAGGAGTTTGGGTGCTGCAATGGCAAGTGTGAGATAAAGTTTAAACTTTTAAAACTTGAAAACAAAACCCCCCACAGAAACAGTCTTTTTAAAGGAGAAGCTCTGCTGAAAAGACCCGTGGGGGTCTGGGTAGACAGCTCTTGTGTGGTCTGTGGCCTTGGAGATCTGTCAAGACTTGGGTGGATAAAGCCCTGAGAACCCTCATCTGATCTCATACTTGACCTTACTCTGAGCAGGAGGTTGGGCTACAGACCAACCCTTCCAGTCCTCATTATTCTATGAAGTGGTATTTTAGAACAAATGTTCTTGAAACTGATGGACTAATAAGCAAAATACTCATCTGGGGAAACAAAATATTTGGAGCATTGGCGTGATTATTATTTAAAAGGCCTAGAACAAAGGCCTTGACTTTTTTTTGTGCGGAATATTTTGCATTGAAGGGGGATTTTCAGGTGCCTTTTGAGAAGAGAAGTTGATAAAAGCATGAGAAACATAAAGGTGGCATGGAGAAAAGCACAGCTTTATAGGTGATTGAAAACTAAAGAAGGAGTAAAACTGTGAGTGACCTGCTGATATAAACAGGAGGAGGGGAAATGAAAGCATTATCCTGCAAGGAGAAACATTGCAACAGAAACAAAATTCTTTGCTTTTGTCAAACCATGCTGGTAATAGACTTGGCCAGAGGGAATGGAAAGAATCCTGGCCAAGTGCATCCAAGTGAAGCAGCCTGAGATGCCATCAGTTTTGTTATTGCTTTTTTTGGTACCCACATCCAGAAAATCCTCTGTGGGAGCAGAACTTGCAGGTCTGCTGTCAGAGAGCTGGGAACAAATTGGGGGAAAAATATTGAGGTGTACAAGTTGGTGAGTTGCTGCACGTGCGATGGAATTAGGTCAAATTTCCTGTAGATTTGTCTTCAGCCTACAGTGTTTAAAGAACTTGTGCCATACTTCAAGTATTTATAAAAATTATTTTGTCAATCAATGTGTAGTTACGCCACTTGTGTTTTCTTCAGCGATGACACCCTTTTTGTTTGTTTGTTTTGACTGTCTTGAGTTGCTTGTTTTTATGAAGCTTAATGGAATTTATTTATCTTTAAGACTTCTCTCCCTTTAGTGGGCTTAGTTGAAATGGCAATTGGGCTCAAAAGCTGAGAGACGGGGTGGGATAGAGCAGCGTAAATGTGCCAAAGAAGCTTGCAAGCCTGCTGTACAAAACCATGCATATCCTTGTTGGCTGCTGGGTTAGTTTGCCATGGCTAATGGTGTGGACCTCTGAATCAAGAGGGGGAGAGTGCTTTGTGGCTATAGAAAACAGATTATCTGCAGGTAAATATAGCTGCCTGGATTAAGATCTGCCTGGAAGGCCCTGACTAATGCTTCCGTCCTTTGTCCTTCTTGCAACATTGATCCAAAATCAAGATTCTAGTTACAAAGCTTGATATATCTAGTGAGGCTTCTGTATACTATTTTGGGTGAAAGTTGATATAAGTGGAGGAGTTGAACCATTAAGTGCTGTGATGAGATTTTTTTCAATGCAGTTGTTGTCAATATTGAAGGATCTTAAAGCATTCCTGGAGACTTCATGTTCTAGTACTGGAAACACCCTGGACCTATCTCAAAATCAGAGGCTTTATGTGATACAATTGTAAATTTTTGGATATAAATGGATCTATATAATCAAAGTTAAGAGATGTAGTTACTGGTCTCAGTACAGCTGATATTTAGAAGCCAGACTGGCTGACTTGAGTGAAATGAAAAGGAGTGCTGGTTGAGAGTTCATTTCATGGTCAATTAAAAATTGTACCTTTAGATAATTATTTTTGGAAGATTGTTCAGAAATGAGCTGAAGTAGATTCAGTTTTTCGGTTAATTTTTGTGATATCTCTAAGAAGGCGTTTTCTAATTTTGCTACGATGTCTGCATTAAAGAAGCAGTCTTAATTTTAATGAGAAGATATTAGTGTTTTAGCTGTAGTTCTATTCTGACTTTCATGACTAATACATGTACATGCTATTGAAAAGCTTTCAATTTAATCCCAACAATATTTTAAATACTTTCATCTTAAAAGTCAGTTTCTATTAACATCTATAATCTTTTTTAGAAGGATCAGTCTGAATACATGCTTATTGTTCAGATGGTTTGTCTGTTTTTGAAAGCATCTCTAAAAAAATAAACAGTTTATATGCTGTGTGGAGATTAAAAAATCAAGCTGCCGGGAAAAGCAATAAACCACATAATGCCAGTCATTAGTGTACAAGCTGTTACACAATTGAAGAATCTGTTTTTATTCCTAACTGTTTTTTAAGGTACCAGGAAATAATTATTTTAATAGTTGTATAGGAAAGGTAAGCTTTTGTAAACTGACTTGGCCCTTTTACAAGAAATAAAATACCTCGTCTATTAGTTGGTGAGTGTGCGTCAGTGAATTAGAAAAGCCCTTTGTTCTTTCAGAGGGTTAGTGGGATGACTTCCTTTGACTTTTTTTTTTCCCTTTATCTTTGCTTTTCAACCATTTCATCCTCTGCAGATTACACCTGCAAAATTTCATGTTGATAGTTAGTATGTTGTCATACTTGCTTCTCTGCTGTCTTTTTTTTTTTTTTTTTTTCTTTTTGTTCCCCCAAGATGACTCTACTAATTTGGTAGGTCTACAGGTGAGTTTTACCTGACTTAGTCATGACTTGACTTGTTGAAGTGTCTGTTGAGGTGTTTCTCTATTTGTAGCAATCAGTGGAACCATCTGGCAGAGAAAGTTTTTGACTATCAAAAGTGTTTTTTTTTGTTTTTTTTTTTTTTTTTTTTTTTTTTGTTTGTCTGTCTGTCTTTCGTTCTACAGAGTTTTCCTTGTGTGTCAAATAACTTACTAGGAATTCCTTTTTAGATGATGATTAGTACTTTCCATAGTATGCTTTTTTATTTTTCCCTGTCATCCCATAAAAATACTGCTGTGTCTGGTATGTGAGCAAGATTTGTCAGTTCCTTAGTTAACCTTCAGTGTTGGGCAAATGCTTTGAATCTGTTTTTAATTAAAGGTAAAATAACTAGAGGGAGTTATTTTGAAAAATTACATTTGTTTTGAGGGGATTGTAGCTACTGTGTGTCAAGGCATTACTTTAAAAGGAATGCAGGAAATGGCCTGACGTGTTGCAGTTGTTTTCTGCTGGAGTTCTGGGCTGTTGGTATGCACTGATTTATGACAGCTATACAGTATTTCTTGAGAATGAATTACCAAAGTGAACTCTATGCTTATTTAACGCTGGAATGGATTATAAAGAGAATTTTCAAGTTTTCTCTCTTTTTTTTTGTGTGTGTGTGTGTTGTTAGTTTTGTTTTGTGTTAAGAAGATTGTTATGCAGCTCTGCTCTAGTAGAAAAGTGTGTTAACATGTATGTGAGCAGATGGTGAGATTACTTCTATTTGAGGTAGCAGGATTTATTGCTAATTGGAATTCTGTGTACTGGTAGACATGTAATGCTCTGTATTGATTTTCCTGATGTTTCCTAAAAAAAATCGCTACATTCCCTCTGACAAAAAATTGCTTCATGTTTATATTTTTTCTATTTGCTAGGGGATTACCTGTGTAAGTACTTTCTGCTTTTACATAAGCCTCCATAACCCAAACTTTTTATTTTGGAATGAATTTCCATTCCCACTTAGTGGTTTTGATCTGAAGAAGATTGCCAGGCATCTTGCTAATTTTTGGATCTGGATAATAATTAAGTTTTGCTCTTGCTAAAAATTTAAAAGAGAAAAAAGGGCAGGCAAAACCCAACTTTTTTCTTCTTTAAAAAAAGGAATAGTGAGCAATACTCAAAAAAAAAAAAAAAAAAAAAACACAGGTACATAACTAAGCAAATTATTTTTAGTTGCTATACACACGTGTATTCAAAATTTTTTACTAAAGACGTGATGGAGAAAATGCTGCTTGATTGGAGTTAGCCAAAGAGGTTTGAAGGTTTGTGCCTTATTACATCTGATGGAATACATACAGAAAGTATTGTATGAATTCACAATTTAAAACCTGACATACGGGATAAAATCTGGCTAAAACTTGCAATTTTATCAGATGCTATTTGAAATCTGCAGTCTGGTTATAGAATTTAACAGAAATGCGTAGGTTGGTTTGGCTTTATAATTGTCCTCTCTGAGGAAAGAGCTTATGTACAGCAGTCATACTGAGTATGTTTTTGATGATGGAGTGCCTGCCTTGCAAAAAGAAAAATCAAATTCTGCTTTTCAGATAATCGCTAATAATAATATTTTTCTGCTTTGGCTATTAGAAGTCGCTGCATTTATATCAGTACAAGTTTGCAGTTTGCAGCACTGTCATGGGAAAACTAAAATAAATAGATAAACAGTTGTTGAGGGACTGGGATCTTCTAGACATTACAAGTGAATGTGCTGCAGCAGGTGTCCTGCTGTGCACCAGGTTTCTGAAGGCTAAAAAAAAAAATTATCTCAAGTCTTGAAGTGATGAAACAGTAGCTTGCTGTGAGTAGGAAATTGCTTGGCAAACATGAAGATCAAAGCTGTCAATTTTTGGCAGAAAAATAAGCTTTCCTACTTTTTATGGCACTGAACTTGCTATGGTTTGGTTCCTGTTATAGTTACTTTGAAGGACATGTAACTTGGATTTTCCCTCCTGTTCCCCAAATATCTTTGTTCTGGCTGCTGTAATTATTACGCAGCACCAGAATGCGCTTGATATGCTGCTGCAAAGCTGTTGTCCAGACAGTTCAGAATAGTCTCAGCGAGTATAATCCTCCTTTAGGTTTTCTGAATAAAATTCAGAAAAAAAAAAGATACTGTTCTTAAGAATCTTTAGGCATCAGCAAAAGAATGAAAATTACCTTATTTCATGCTACTGCTGCTGTTGTGGTTTAGACTGACAAATAAGAATTAGAGGACTATAAAAGTAATTTTTTAAAAAAGTGTGGGTTTTTTTGCATCTAAAAATTTGACATAACAATTTTAAGCAGCTATCCGTTAGGGAAATTAAAGGATACCTTTATCTGAGCTGTCTGAGCAGTTAGTGTAAAATACATCAGGCTTCTTATTAGGACGTCATCTGTTGCTAATAGGCTTAGACTCTACAAAATACTCGTTGCTGCTTTAGGAGAAGATTTGGAGTGACTGTTCTGTTAGCACGTGAATAGTCTAACAACACATGAATAGTCTATCACTTGTTTTGTGCCTCCCTGGGAGTCACTGATACGCTACTGAAGGCTGGCTTTTGCTCCTGCAAACTATAGAAGTGTATATGTTTTGCAAAGAAGATTCACTTCAAAGTGAATTTCATCTATGACAGAAAAAATATATAGGTTAAAGATACCATTTTATTTTGGTTTTGAAAATAAAGCAAGGAATATAAGAACCTGTAAGCTGGCATACGCTTTTCTGCCTGCCTGCCTTCATAACAGCCCACTCTTATCTCCAGTTTTTTTATACATTAGCCTGTACTGATTTCACCAAGTCCCTGTCCGAATGTAGCAGTTGCCACTTATTTAAGTTCTGTGAGACTGGGGAGAGGCGGGGAGGGGACAAAAAAACAGACCAAAGCAACAACAAAAACCCAGAAACTAATCCCCCTTAAAAAAAAAAAAAACAAAAAAAAAAAAAAAAAAAAAAAAAACAGCCTTGTCTGGTACAAACCTAAATAAAAGAACATGTATGTGCTTATGGAGACAAGTTATGAAAAAAAACTGTCTGCAGTGTTCTGCCCAGCACTTTTGACTTCAGTAGTAGGAGAGCTACTACTGAAAAGTCCTCTTAGACGGAAGTTGCTGGAAGCAAGAAAACAGACTGGGGACTTAAAAAATTGTTTGCAAACTTAGAAATTTCAGTTAAAAAAAAAAAATTACTCTGAGTTTTGTCCCCCCAAAAATGAGAGGATCTCGAAGCCAAGCTTAGTGAAACAATTATAAATGAGAAAGTAAACTTAAAAATGCTGAACATATTTTTTACATGCCTGTTGTGTTGAAATGAGTTGTCCTGAAATGTTACTTCAAGATGTTTCTTAATTTAAAACTGAGCGAGTACATGGGGAATATTATTTGTATTTGCTTTAATACCTCAAATCTAACAGTCATGTTCAGTTTGGTGGTCAGGATGTAAACCCAAGATACCCCCAGAGAACAGAGCAATCACAAGAGGCTATGAGACATCTGCATCTCTGTTCGTATGTATCACTCCTCCTACAGAGCAGAATTTGTGTTCATTGTGCAGAGGATACCTGATGAAGGCTGTGGTGCTGCCAGCACCAAGAGATGCCTGTGCGGTCGCTTCCCACCAGCCTGGCAGGCCTCTTGCGTTGGCTCCGCTGCCCGTGCAGCTCTACAGCAAATTGGATCAGAGAGCAGACCTGTCTTAGAAAGTAACCCAGCAAAAAAGTCCTTGGGATCAGTTCCCTGAGCCGTTTCAACACTCTGCTTGTGTACATGGGCAGCGGATAGGTCAGGACTTTGCCATGACAGTAGTAGTGGCTTTAATGACTGCCCAACTTTGCAGCTTAATACAGTGACAGGAAATAGATACAGGGCCTGCTTCTTTTTCCATAGACTTCATCTGTTTTGAAAATCATTATCTGCCGGAATGGATAAATTCTGGTAAGCACCAAAACCCCCTGATGATTTACCTCTAAGAGCAAGTCCTGTTCGCTGAAACCTTGTTTTACTGAGGATTGTTGTTTATTTAACTCTCTTAGCAGAAACTCATTATTCCTGAATTTTATCTTGCTATTTGATCTGCTTACTAGCTTTTGCTGGAAAGCTCTTTATCTCCTGGAATCAGCTCTAACCTGCCTTTGTCTAACAGCTGTATAATGAAGTAGAAAGAATATTGAAAAATAACATACAACCCAGAAATTCCTGTGGTAATCTGGCGCAAGAATATATTAGTAAAGAGACATAGATATCAGCTAGTAATGCTGAGCATGAGGTTGGAATTGAATCAATGTAAGCTGTCACTTCATTGGTGATGACCTTAACCAAAAGTCACTTTGGCTTGTATAATAGTGAATGATACTTCCTTTAAGAGTCTTTTAAAGGAATTAATCAGCAGCTTTGCTTAGATTATTTAAGTATTTTGCATGTACGATTGAAAGGTTCTGCTTAATTTACTTGTGAGACTTCTCTACAGTTTGGCCAAACATTCACTCTTTTTAAAGCCTTGTACCCCAGGTTTCTGAAGGACGTATGTGCAACCCTGTTACTTTTTGGTGCATGGCTCAGTAGTTCACTTCATATGATTTGTCTTATTGTAAGTTTCTAATGCTTTGTTTCCTTTTCAGACCTGCTGAATCTATTACAAAGGCAACAGTGGACAACCAGTACAACAGAAGTGTTGATTCATTAAATGGACAGCTGCTCTTGCGGTATGGCCCAGATATCCAGTAGCAATGGATTTAAACAGCGTTCATCCCCTTCTTTGGCAGCTGCGAGGTCCAAAGATGTGGACAAAGAGGAGGCGTTGCAGATGGAGGCTGAGGCATTAGCTAAAATGCAGAAAGAAAGAGGTGCAGCTGGAAATAAGCAAACTCTTCATTCTTCAGGCAGCACCAGACAAAAGGTGCAGACTCATAACAAACAGGACTACGATCTTATGGTGTTTCCAGAGTCTGATGCCAAGGGGATGGAAGATAAACTAAGTACTATTGACATAGAGAAACTTACTCATGCTGAACTGGAGAAACTGCTGCTGGATGATAGTTTTGAATCTAGTAAAGGACCTACATTACCAGTAACTCCTGTTTTGAACCCACCTGTTTCTTCACAGTTTTATCTTGGGCCTGCTTGTCGGAGAGGGCAGTGGACACCTGGGATACCAACACCTGCGACTTGCACTTTACCTCCTATTTATCCCACAACTTCTTTTACAAAACAGACTGGTGTATTTCAGAATGGATTCCATCCAAGTGTGTCCTCCTATCACTCTACAGAACCTATTTATTTTGGTCTTCCAAGACAGTCGCAATACATTTCATATCCGTTGGCAGCTGCTGCGCCTTTCCATCCACAAGGAAATGTTCCCATATATCCTCCAATAATTACACCAGAAATGGCAAAAGTATTTGACAAAATTGCAAGCACCTCACAATTTCTGAAGAATGGAAAGTCAAGCACTGACTTAGAGATGACTGCTCTTAAGTCTGCAGTTTCTAATCTACCAACCTCAGAAAGCTGCAGAGACATTAGTAAATTTGACTGGCTGGATTTGGATCCTCTAAGTAAACCAAAAATGGATAGTGTGGAGACTTTGTACAAGGCAGAAGATGATGGTGAGGTGATGTCTGGCATGACTGCGGAGGATCCGTGGGACGCTGTGCTGTTAGAAGAAAAGTTGTTAGTAACTTGTCATATGGAAAGAAAGGTTAATGGGAAATCTTCCGGAGCAACAGTTACGAGAAGCCAGTCCTTGAACATTCGAACAACTCAACTTGCAAAGTTCCAGGGCCAAATAACAGAGGTGTGTAGATCAGTTTTCCAAATAACGATGTAGCAGTATTTAAAGGTCCTTTATGATCTAGATTTGTTTGCTGAGTATTACTTGGTTTGGGTAATATCCAAATAGTGTGGCAGTAACTTGTATATGTGTATTTTAATGATATTCAGAAAACTGAGCAGTACTACTGAAGTAAGTATCAAAGTACACAATATACCTACCTACTCTTCCTAAATTTTTAGAGGAAATTGCTGTTATCCAACACTCTACAAAAAAAAAAAAAAGAGGGGGGAATATCTAGGCTGGGAAGCATTTGAATTACATAGATAAATATTTAAATTCATGATTAAGTTGTATGATGCAACAAAAAAAAAATAGACATCAAAGAAGAGTTGCATCTGAAGCAGCCTTTATCGCAGATTTGGAAAGTGAGTTTTTCACAGTACTTTTGAACTTCTCTCTCTCTCTCTCTCTCTCTTTTTTTTTTTTTTTTTTTTGGGGGGGGGAATTAAAGGGAAAAAAAAATAGACAAGACTGTTATCTGTATTTTTCCTGTAGTCATAAACCTTTCCTTCTGTGCAAATGCTAGAAAAGTTGTAGCTACATAACTTTTGAATATATGTCCTAGAAGGTGGTATTGAGGGACGCTACTGATTCAGAAATGGTATGCTTCTGTCATGGAAGAGGGAAGACGATCTTCTACCTGCCTCAGGCAGGAGAAAAGCAAAAGGGCGGTCTCTGCTCTGTAATCAGGATCACCTTTATAAAAATTTCAATACAAAATTGCCAAAAGAACTTTTGGTTATGACTTTTCCAGTAAGAGTTCAGTAAAAAATTGTAAATTCTTTCTTCTTCCTATCTTTACTATCTTCTGATAAATCTTTGATAAAACAAGAAATAACTTTGTAGAAGTTGAATTTGCCACTTCACTAGAAAGTGAATGTATTCTTGTGGATTATGTTGTGTGGGTTTTTGTTTGTTTTGGGGTTTTTCTTGTGTTTTATGTAGACAGACTATACAGACCGAAGAAGAAGTCATGGCAGGAAGATTCACTTCTGCAGAAACCCTGGCCTTGGTGGGGAAAGAATGAAAGATTTGTTTGCTTTAGAGATTTGGGATTGAAGCAGTTTTGAATGTTCTGTGTATTGTTTTGCTGAGTGTTTTTACCAGGTTAGGTATAAGCTAGAAAGCCAACTACTATCATCAAGGACATTTTGAAAATTGCTCCTTAATCCTTTGCCCCACCTCTTCACCAGATTTTTTTCTGGAAAAAAGGAAGATTTATTAGGCTTTATTTTAACAGGCTCTTTAAATTTCCACTGAAATGAAATTTCTGACTGTTCATTTGGAGTATTTCCTGTTGTTCTGGCCTAGTTGTCAGTATTCTGGCAAAAGTCTATTAGACAGCTAGCAGAGTGAAGGACAAAAAAAATAAAAAAGAAAAGAAAAAAAGACCTTAAGCTCTAAAGGCTTTCACCTCACTTTTTAAGGGATCTGATTTATAAATGATGTGATGAAAGTTTTGTATATAGCTTCAAGGTGCTCCCCTTCAGTTAAGCTTAGATATGTAAGCACAGCTATCTCTAGTTCTCATTAGATGCGTGGGTAAACTTGGGGTCTTTGGCAGTTTGCTTCTTCACTTTGTGTTGTTTATCTAGTGATGATCATGTTGGTCTTCCTGCATTGTTTATTGTAAAGTAACCATCAGCTGGAATAGCTAGATGATGCTTCTGAGATGTTGACCAGAGAAACTAGTATTTGTCTGATAGTCAGTGAGTGAAGTGTTTGCTAGGAAATTCCAGGGCTCTTTCAAGAGTGCAGCATTTGACCTATTCATTAAGTCCAATGCTCTTTGTAGGTCACACCTTTTCCAGTTCATAAAATATTGAAACTCTGCCTTAGCAGTTTTTTCTCCTGTTTCAGAGACCCGATTTTCTCTTCCAGACTCAGGCTCTTGGCTGTCTTTAGTCATCTGCTTTTCACCAGCGATATATTCATAACCAGTTCTTAGCAGAAGTTCTTCTTGCCAAAATGGTACTTTATCTTAAATACTTGCTGCTCCATCGTGCTGCGTCCACTGGAGAGATGCTGACTTTGTCAGCCTTCCTTGCAAACTGGTCTCCCCTTATGAGACCTTCTCTTTCCTGTCACCTCAGTAGACACTCCCTGCACGTAGGAAACTTTTTGAAGGTGACACAGGAGAGTTTTGCATCTCTATATGAGAGCAGCGTACCATGTGCCTTATGTGAAATAAACCCTCATGTGGTAGCAATATTCTGCTTGACACATTTTGGTTTTATTCATGTTGGTGTCACCTTAGCATGTACTGATCCTGTAGTCATTTGATATAACTGGACCTTTTTTCAGCCACCATTTGTTTCGAAGGACCTTTTTGTTTATAATAGATTCTTTCAATGAGTCCTTGATTGCACGTCCGCCTGCATTTCTCTGATTTGTATTAAACTAGCTGCTCCTTAATCCTACATACTAAAACTGAAGTAATAAGCTAGATGATGATGATATAAAATTGCAAAGTATCTTCAAGCTGTTTCGCTTTCTTGTGCTGAGTCATAGAAAGATACCATAAATTGATCTAAAGACGAGCCCAATATGAGGACTCTAACGATGAGACCAGTATGCCCTTTAAAGATAACCTGCTCCTTGTGCTTTATCTATTGTCCATCCTGTGCTGCTCCATTGTTTTCTAGTTTAAATAATTTTCCATTGCTTGCACTACAATGTTATTTACCCTCTACCTTTGGCAAGTCTTTTGTGTTTTACCTCAGTTAGCTGCAGGTAACTATGTCCCACAGCATGTACTCTATAGTCTGTCCTAACTAGCTTGGATTGCTTTTCCCTAAGTCACCTCGTTATCTGCCTGCCGTTTTGTAAACAATTACACTTACAAATTTCCAGTCATGTATTTTAATTCTGTCATATGATACTTAATTCCTTGAGTCAACAGATGGCTATGAGTTTTGTATCATATTTGATGAAAGGTGTATGTATTTATTATTCTCTTCAAACTGCTTTTGTGTTTATTCCTTCTGGAAGGCAAAGGCAAAATGGCCATTTTGACCTATTCTAGAAGCTGTTGTCTTTCCTTTTTCTCTTCACAGATATGAAGAGTCTTTTGACTTTATATACTTGTGGGATCTGATTTAACTGGACTTCTAGTAATTCATTGACCTTTTCCTGTTTGATAAGGCTAATTGTATTTGCACATCACTTCTATTTTTGCAGCATCTACTAATAAAAGGCCTTTTTCTCAGACAGCTCGTTATCTAGTTTGGCCTGAAGTTCAAGTCCTACCTTACAAGTTATTTTCTGTGTGGCTGATAACTTTTGTGCCTCGATTTGCCCATTTGAAAGCTAAATAAATTAAATCCAACTTGTTGCTCAAGACCATCTTAGTCCAGTCACCTTAGTTTTCTTAGTTTATCCAAACTTGCATTCCTGAAATTATCTTCCAAAGAGAGATCAAATTTGAATATTTTCCAAGAGTGTTCAAATTCAACTAAATAAGCAAGTAGGTATGAGCTATTTCCAGCAACGTGTATCTGTAATAGCATTTATTTCTCTCCTTAGCCCTGGCTAAACTTGCCTGTGGACAACTGCCTTTGATTGCCTTACGAATCTCTGAAGTGCCAGCAGGCCTAGGCGTAGCTTTTGTCCTAAATAACTGGAGGACATCCTGCTGTGGCATAGAAGTGGCTGCATTGCATCATTAGTGGGACTTTGCTCTGAGCATTCCCACTGTGGAGCTTTCTTACTCTCTGGTGACAGCTGCAAAGTGCTTTGATAGTTTTTTGTGCTATTACCTAGCCTCTCACAGAACAGTGCTTACTCTTAACAGGGAAAAGTTTACACTTGCATAGCTTTTTGATTTGCAATTAGTCTTTTTATTTTTTTTTTCTTTTTGTCATGCACGCAGCTGAGCCTTTATGGAGGGCGTTTGCCTTTCACTTGCTAAGTTCGCTTCCTGTTTTGATTTCTGTTTTGTGTGCGATTTCTCTGTTTTGTGTGCTTGCTTTTAAGGCATGTGTGGCCTATAGACAGTAGCACAACACAGACATGTCAGCCGGCCTTGCACTCTGCCAGAAATATTTTTGTGCGAAACAACTTGTCCGACGCACCAGAATGGGGAGAACCTTTTAAACCTAGGGTATCAGATCTACTCCTGAATCTCTTTCCAGGCCTTTTTTTTGGCTTTGCAGCTTCTTGCACTCATTACTTCCTCTTACATAGCTAATCCCCAGTTTGTGGTCTGCTCTCCTTGACTAATTCTAAATTAATTCTACAGGACTAATTCGAAACTTCATGTTCTAAATGCTGCTTCCTTCCAGTGTACTTTTTTTTTTTTTTTTTTCTCTCTTCCCTGCTTTGCAGCAAAAGGTAACTGTCAGCAGAGCTGATGTGTAGCTCTGTGACTGCATAGAGAAGTTTTTGGCAGAAGTTGAGGAAAAAATCACTTGTCAGCTGTTGTCTTCTGGTTCAGTAAAATTCAATGAATGTTGTGCTTGCAACTTAATCACCTTCTAGAAAGCAGTCTTCAGTTCAGTGGGTCTTTGCTTTTCAAGGTGGCAGTGATGCATATATGATTTATTGAATGTACATAAAACTAATGATAAACATCAGGCTTCTGCAAGGCTCGCTACTACCCGTGGTTTTACAGGCTCTAGAATTGTGTTTGTAACTATTCAAATACTTTTTTTTCTCTTTGAGCTGCAGAAAGACAATGGGACCACTGGCACGCTGGCAGATCACGCGCTTTGCCAAGAAATCGAAGGGCAGAACCAAGAGCTGTCAGCTTTTTCTCAAGCGGTTACAAAGTAAGATATTACTGAATGCAAAATAGCTTTCCCAAGTAATGGAATGCTCAATGAGTCTTTGTTTCTGTGTAGGGAAGATAAAAATCAGATTTGAAAATTTCAGTAAGGCGACAGGTCCTATTTTAAGCTTACTTTTCCTCGGTAGGCAAGCTTGGGTATGTATACCTTTTCCATTTGTCACAGCATTTCCTAGTGGTACAACAAAATTGTTAAGCTATTAAGATTACAGTTACAATTTCAGAGATTCTTTTGATGCTTCCTTCAAGTTGCAGGCAAACTAATAACATAGCCGTCACCCTCTCTCTTAGGATCGATGTTTTACTTTTTCTTACCTTGTCTGACACCCTTCATTTCATGTTATCGGGTGTTACTGTAACTTAAATGTAAATTTCTATGATGAAAATATTGGGATTAACCATTTTAATAATAGAATAGACGATAAAGGTCCAATAAGTAATTGAGGAAATAAAGATATTTTAAAAGTTAGTTAATAACAGCCAAATTGAAAAAGCAGGAATGTTTCTGAAGTGAAAAGAAAACTCCATAAAAAGTGAAGAGAGTCTTACACAATATGAACCCATGGAATTTATTGTTGAACAACATTGAGACCAAGCTCTCAAAAGCTTTTTGTAACTGTTTCTAGTTAAATCAAATTATTGGTATTTCAAGACTCTATGCTTAAAATGCTGGACAGCTATGCTGCTGTGACTGGACAACCCTGGCTAGAGAGATTACCATTTTTTATTCCTGCTATGGTCAGTAACCAAAATACTGGAGATAAATCATTGATCATTGTAGATGAGTTTGGTTCTTAATCTCCTATAATATTGCTCTAATGTTGACAGAAATTTAAGATTATTTTATCTGTGTTAAAATAGCAGTACAGCTGTCAAAATACTCTGTTGATTAGTGGGTGAATGTATTTTGATGCTTGTGTCCTGAAGAAAAGCCTTCCTCTTAATTTATCCTTCTTAATTTTCTCAACTTGTAGCACTATTCAAAAAATAGTTACTTCAAGTTTATATTGGACTTCCAAAATTTTAAACATATAAAGAGTTCTGTGGTCTTTGAAATAAATTATGCATCTGTTTTAAACAGATGTTATGGAATAGCGCTTTATTTTTTTTTGAAACTACTTTAGAGCTTAGCTTGTGCAGAAGCTGAGCTTTGACCTGCTGAATATTTTAAGCTATATGCAAATCCTACATTTTTCCTCTTTAATTGTAAGATGATTACTTTTTTCTGCTGTAACAGATGTTCATATAATTATTGCAGGCAATGATCTGAGAGTAGAAAAATCAAGTGTTGTTGTAAATACAGTTTAGGTAAAGAGCATTCTTTATTGTTCTCTGACTTGTCGTTATTATCACATTCTTTACTTTTATTCGTACATTTATCTATTGCAGTGTTTCGTAAACATTTTCTACTTACAGGTTGAGGACCAAGTTTCCGTATGATAATCTACAAACAAATCCAGGTTTTGTTCTGAGTCCAATCATGCTGCAAAGAAATATAAGTGGAGAGAGTGCCAGTATCAAGGTTTCTATAGAAATCAAAGGATTCCAGCAGCCAGTAACTTTTACATGTGATGGTATGTTTCTGCTTTTTAAATTGGAGCTTGCTTTAAATGTTTAACACGCTGTGGGCTGAGACTGTATATTCAGCCTAGACCAATGGCATTCAGGTTTTGCAACCCCTGAGTTGTGTGTGTGTGGGCAACCAGCAAGGAATCTGAAAAGTGGAACTGAATAACAAATTCTGCATCAGTGCCTCCATCAGGAAATGTTTAGAGGCTGTAAAAGTAAGGTAAATCAGTTTAAAAGAAAGTAAAAAAGTTTAAAAAGAAAAGCCAAATACACCAGCAGCACTGTTTTAACAATAGTTAGACTTTTTGAGAGTTAGACCTGATTAAGGGTAATTTTTCCCCTCTAGGACTGTTAGTTATTTTATATCGTTTATTTATTTATCAAGGACCTGTCTGAGTTTTGAAATAAAGCTGTTTCAGGCTGTCTGAAAATTCAGACAAATAGCTCTCAGGACATGACAATAAAAATTGCAGCTATTTTATCTATAGAACGACTTGAACATGTGCTTGTGAACACTAAAATATTTGCAGCTCACCATGCTGCAAATAAGCGAGCTGCTTTATAGGTAAGCATGAGTATCAATTTGCAGTGTTCTTGTGAAAACTCGTATTTTCTCATCAGTCAAGACTGCACAGCACTTGCACAGTGAAGTATGTCAAAACTAAACTCCTTAGCCTTTACCCTGCTAGAACCTATTAATGTTTTGAAGGGGGTTCTCTTTTCCAGACCACGTCACCTAGTAGTGTATCTTTGCCACTTTTCTTAACAGTATCTGGTTCCCTACCTGTAGCAGTGTAGACCTTTTAGGATTGAATGTACTCCAAAGGTGTCAAGTTGCGTTTTTGTTGGCTTAAGCTAGCTGCTGTGTCAGAAAACAAGTTCCCAGTGCACAGAAGTGTTCATTCTCTAGCTTGCCAGACCTTACAGTTATTCTGCTGTGACTAATACTCTTAAAAAATGAGATGGTTCTTGATTGTAGGCTAAGGAGTTTTTCTGCTGATTATCCCTAAGATTAGACTTTTTCTAAAATTACAGACTTCATCCTTCCCCGCAAAAGGCTTTAATAGTGTAAACTGAAAATTTATAGCTTCAACGCTCTAATTTTAGAAGTTCTGTGAATTCCAAGTAGCCTTGGAATGTGTTACACATTCTAGCTCCAGAAGTCTTACTCTCTGTGCCTTTTCCTCGCTTCCTTTCCTGATGTGGAAACTAATTACAGTTAAAATACTTCGGTAGCTAGTGAAAGATGGGTGTCTTTAGCTCATGCTAGCTAGGTGGATTCAGAGTAACTGTCTTCAGATTCCTTCTGTCCTTCGTTTCACTGTGCTGCATAGTTTGGCCTCCTAATGCTAGAACTACTGTAACATGGTGTGCGTTTCTGCTTAGAGGGAACTACAGCTCTTCAGTGCCAACTGCTGTGTAGGAAAGACCCAGGAGGGAAACAGACTAGCTTCAGAGCTTATTTGATTAATACCTATTGTTTTTTATTAGATTTTACATGGAAGTACAAAGCTATTGCTGCCATTCTTATGTGTTGTGAAGAAATTAATGACTGTTAATGAGAGGAGAAAAAGAATTATAACTCCGTCTTTGCATTACCCCACCAGCTGTTGCAGGGTGGGCTGGCTTTAGCCCATATAGCCTAACATACAAACTGTTACTGCGTCTTTTTTTCACTATTTTGCAACATATGCTACATTGAAAGTAGTACTTCAGTTGTAAAGTCCCAATTTAATGTTTTTAAATGTTTCTATTCTACTCAGACTAGTGAGTAGAAAGCTCTAAACTTCTGTATTTTTTGTTAGTTTCAGCTGTATTTTTTCTGCATACAGCTGAAATCATTATTTTAAGCTGTAGCCTGATTTATGTGCTTCCCCCCCCCAGGAATGTAAGGTTACAGAGGTGAGTTTTGCTGCTTGGTATTTTTTCAGAAGAACTCTGTTTGGCTTATTTTCAGAAAACTGCTTGTCATTCAGCTTAATGTATAATGCAATCCTGGATTTGTGTTTCTTATCTCTCCTTGTTCTTGAACTCCTTCACGCTTATTTTTCATGTGCTACCAAGTACCTCTGCGCTTGTAGCAATTAGTCGTGCATTAGAGACAAAACATTTGTGTTGTTCTGTTCGAAGTGTAGTTGTGTTTCCCCTGTGTATCCACTATAGTAGTAATTTTTTTTTTAAAGACAGAGCTTCATGAAAACTAGGAAGGTCAATGAGAGGGAATTAAAACATCAGAAGGAACTTCTGAAAAAATACAATTCTTCCATTTAATGTTCTTATAGACTTATTAGGCTTGTAATGACATTGCCAGAATATGTTTTAAGGCAAAGGAACAAGAACTAGGTAAGGAGGTGTAGCGAAAGGAGAGGAGTACTGTGTACTTAAAACTTTTGTGTATGTATAAAAGCATATCTAAGCATTCTTCCTCAGTGTCAGTTAGTGCCATGGGCTTGACGGGAATTATTTCTTTTACTTTTTGGTTGCTGGATTGAAGGGGAAGAAGACTTCCAAAAAAGCATTTGAAACCTGCTATGGAAGTATTGGTAGTTATGAGCTGCATTTTGAAAATGGGTGTTGATGCTTGCTGAGATCTAAGCAGTACAATGTAGAAACTGCCCGAAACACAATTGAGGGCGATTTTTTCAGTAGGATTTGCCTCTGCTACAGTTGACTTAATTCATCAACCTGAATTCAAAAACCAGAACAAGTAGCAAAGTTTAATCTTCAACTCTTCAGCTATGATTTTTAAACTAAAGGCAGCTCTGGGCTCCCTTAAGCGTTTGAAGTGCTTGCTGAATATGACTTAATGCTATAACAAAGATGCTATTCTAGTGTAAAAAAAGAGTTCAGACAAATTGCAAATTAACAGCTTTTTGAAACTTTTGGTTAAGTGGGTATAATGCATCCTATATTAAAAGGGATTTAGTGATTTCTGAAACTACAGGCAGGTTTATAAGATACATTTCTTTGCTGTAAAAAGTGAAGGTTTCAGATGATGAAACCTCTGAACTTACAGAAGCATAGGAGTCTTCTCTAACAGTGTAATAAATCTCAATAAAGAACGGTTACAACCTGAGTAAAAGACAGTTAATCTCGTTTGCTGTACACGTACATATAACTACTAGATGTAATTTCTTTAAACAGTGAGTTCCCCTGTGGAGCTTATAATAATGCAGGCACTTTGCTGGGTGCATGATGACTTGAATGAAGTGGACATTGGCAGCTATATCCTGAAAGTCTGTGGCCAAGAAGAAGTTTTACAGAAGTAAGCAAACTCTTTTTCATTAATGTTTAACTTCTTGCTTTTTCATGGCACAGTTACTGGAAAGTATATCTTTAATGATTAAATGTGTGAAAGCAGAAGTATCTTTGTAAAATATAGAAGAGGCGTTTTTGCATAAAAATTAGATGTCTTTCAAGTTGCTCTGGGATATGGCAAAGTTGGTCGTCAACAATTTCCTAGAATTTTCTTCTAAACTATGCTTGTTTGTATGGTGAACAGAAATGGTATTTCAAAATGTAGATTTCTCTATAGTCTTTCTTTAGATGGAGAGGATGGTATAGTTTACAGCTGCTCTTCAAATGCCAACAGTTAGATAAATCTACAGGTGCAGTTTATAATCATTTGAAATAACCTGTTTTTTTGAAAACTATAACACAGTATTTTCTAGGGTAAAATACTTGATTTCCATAGTAGCCATAATAGTTAAGAGCCTCAGCAAAAACATAGGTATCTGCAGTAGTATATTGAGACTTCTGTAGAAGTCAAAAACAGATCAAGAAATATCTTGTGGGTAATTTTTTTTTTTTTTTTTTTTAAACACCTCCTTAGTTGGAGTCTAACAAGCTGCTTTAAAATTTCATCTGTTTTGGGGGATATTTTTGTTCTGAAATCACTGCTTTTTTTAATGCAAATAATGATAGTTTTTGTTTCATTTTCATTCAACAGTAAGCACTGTGTAGGAAGCCATGAATATATCCAGAACTGCCGAAAATGGGATACAGAAATTAAACTGCAGCTCTTGACCCATAGTGCAGTGTGCAGAGATTTGGCACGAACAGTAAGTACTTCCTGAACTCATAAAGTTAGGTGCATTAGTTAGAGTGGTATAGATATATAGATTACAGAATTAGGAAGTAATTCCTGCAGGGAAATATATGGACTTTTGTCAACATCTGATTTCTTGTCTTTGTAACAATATTTAAGGAGATCTGTTTTCTTTGACCAGATTGAAGAAGCTGAGAAAATTTGATGGTCAGAGTTGTAATCTTGTATGGTTAACAAATCTGCTTAGTTGTTGTGAATTGTGATCTATCCTACTAAGAGGAAATGAAACACATAATGAACTTTGACAAGGAGAGATTTTTTTTTTTTTACATGTGGATATAATCTCTTATTAGATCAATTACTGTAGCTGGAAAACAATATGCAAGCTTTTGCTCATATCTTGAGGCCTGAAAAAGAAACAGCAAATTTCAGAGTTAAAAGCAATCTGAAAACAGTTTTCAAGTTTAGATATGTGATACTGTCAGAATGGGAGTATTTGGTGCCTGTGGAATTAGGTGCTCAATTCCTGCACTTCTCCACCTGCACCAACAGGTACCTGTTCTATAGGCTCCTAGCTACCTATTCTTCACCCCTCATCCCACCTTTTCAAGAGATCACATTTTATCTTTTCCCTTCTAATCCACAGGTGATGAAAATTCTTAAACAGTATTTGAAATTATAGAACGAGACCCAATATCTCCTGTTTTATTACAGGAAGAAGATGATAGAACACCTGTGCATCTAACAAAACACCTCTACAAAGTAGAAAAGCCTTTCAGAGATGTTATTATAAGGTAATGTTATGAGGTTGTTTTTATGATCAAGCTCACTATTGAACTTCTGACTATGGTGATGTTATACTCTTGCACTTTTGTTCCAAATTATTGTTGCAGGTCTTCTGTTGAAGAGCTTCTTGATGCCTATCATAAGCAAATTGACATGGTACTTAGAAATGAGGTAAGCTTAGTGAACTATTGCTGAACTGAAATTAGCGTGAGTTTTTCCAACTGTCTTGTTAGGAAACAAAGACCAGCTGAGGCTCTTGAAAAATTTGATCTGAGCAAACTGTCAAAGGTAGATCTGGAATAGTGGATTTTCAGATTTCTTTCCCTTTTCTAGTAAACAAGTATAGTCTCAGCTCTAATAGAAAAGCTGTACCTTCCAAATCCTGGAATGTCAAATAACCTTTTCTTCAAAATTGCTGCAAAAGATTACCTTCAATTAAAGAAGAGAGAGAACGCTGGAACCACTGTGATTGTCAGTGTATCATCATAACATTCCTAGCAGATCACAATCTGTGCAGATCAAGGAACAGTAGTTGTGTGCAGTGGGAATTATAACTGAAGTATGTCTGAACATTTTTACACAAGTGTAACATCTTATTGTGCAGAGTTAGATTAATTGATATTATGTTGTCAAAACAGTAGTGTATATTTCACTGTGTCATAGGTAGCTTAAAAAAGCTTGCCTGTGAAGTAATTTTCCAGATGGAGAAGCTAGCTGAAGATAAATTAAGCAATCTTTTTAGAAACGTTTAAAGTAGGTTAACTCCTGCTAGTAATCTACCTTGGTGACTTATTAAACCTTAGATAGTTTCTTTTAAAAGCAGTATTTATGTATTCCCTTGATACATCATTGTGAAGATCATTCAGCTCCCTTGATTGTGATTCACAATGTTCTCAAGGGTAGCTTTTGAACACAGTCTTATTGTAGAAGGGTGAAATGTTACTGCTATCTCATGCGGTGGTTTCCTTGTCTCACTCTTAACAGCTGCTCCAGCTTGCGGGTTTAATGAGATTTCACAGGCTGAGCTGAGGAATGGAGAGTATCTGACTTGAGTGTCATGTTCTAATCTTTCCACAGTCTTTTTTAAAGATGGGAGATGTAGCTTTTAGATGGTGATTAGAGTCAAGTATCACTTAAAAGGTTTGATTTTTGTGGAGTGAATTCCTTTGCAAATTCAGTGGCTGAAGATTGCTAATGCAAGTGAAAGAGTTCTAAGTCATCTGCAGGGAAGTTATCCATAGCTCTTTAATTTCACATTTATGGACATTTAAAAGTTGTCTTTTTATTCACATAGTCTTGAGTGCCTGTAATTTTTATCAAAATAACCATGGTAATTTTGCTTTTCATATGCTCAGAGGGGAAGTGTTAGCTTTTAACTTAGGGCTTAAATATTTACAATGTAGTCTTCCAGTTTATATGGTTATTTTCTTACAGGACAAAGTTAATTGTTGTGAGGCAATTTCCAGTACTTTTTTTGAAATTCAAACTGCTTCTTTGCAGCCAAGTCCTGAGAATATGCAAGAGGGGGAAAAGAAAATCTAACTACAAGCATGTCATACTAACTCCTCTTACTTAGATATGAGTGAATGTTATGGAAGGCAAAAGATTGCTACAAACTTTGAAATGATTCCTTCAAAGTTCCTTCAAATGAACCTTCAAAAGTCTTTGCCTAGAGCTAGTGGTACAGATGGAAAAAAAGCTGGAGCCTTCCATTACGTGCATGTGGGGCTTTTGGGGGGGGAGAGTGCGAGGGGTAAGGAGGAGGAACCATTTTAAAATCCCTACTGTTTCTGTTTGCTACGTTGATAACTGAGCTATAAGGAAATTTTTGAGACTGAGTTTGTTTTGTATTTGCTTGTTACAAGTTTGTTACGATTGTTTTGTAACAATCAAATTGTTACACTACAATTAAATGTGTTTGATATTTAAATCTCCAATTAATTTTTCTTAGTAGTTGATTCTAAAAATATGTTTAAAGCAGACCTGAGTTTTGCAGCTGTGATCAGGTTTATGTATTCTTTCACACTTCTCTTTTTAGAACCAACATAAAGCAGTAGAACATGTAATAAAGACTGTCAGAAAAATCTGTTTTACGTTGAATGGTGTAGAGACTCCTGCAATAACAGAATCTGTAAAGAAGCTAAGGAGGGTGGTTAATCTTCAAAGGACTAAAAACACCGAGGTAGACCTTCACACTCCAAATTGCATTCTAATGGTGGGGGGTGTGGGGGGATTTTTTATACTATTTCAGAATCTTTGGTAGTCCCAGGTGTCTGCAAAAGTTCTGTGAAGGTGAACTACTTCTAGCACCTTTTGCTGTTAATGCAATTTATCATTTGCTTTGGAAACCTTTACTGTTCAAAGAAGCCACTTTTTAAAGCTATTGAAAAAATACTGTGTTTCTTGTTCTGTGTACAGATCTGTATATCAGCAGATGGGGTTAAATCTGAGTAAGTGGAACTGATGGGCAGCTCATGTCCTGTAAAATCAGTGCAGCTAGGCTCATAGAAGAGGAATGTTGCATTTTGTATTTTCTATGTAGTATTTACATAAACTGGTAGCATCTTAAAACTCTTAACCGTTACTTTGCTTGATTTCTGAGCACATGAACAAAAAATCTCAAATATCTCATATGATCTCAAGTAGTACAGATTTTGATTGAACTTAAAATGAACAATTCACTTGAGCAGAAATCTCAAGTCACTTATCAAAAACACTGTCATTAGAGGGAGAATTGCAAATACAAAAATTATATAGCTTGCAATACTAATTCTGTTGTCTTGTAGTCAGAGTAAAGTGGGATTTTATGTATCTTTTTTTCCATCTTTCTCAGGTTCATCAGTTTAGTGATATGTTTGCCATGCTAAGCTGAAGTCATGCATGCTGCTCAGGGCAAATAAGATTCTTGCAGGAGAATACACAAAATACTCATTAAAGCTTAGTGAAATTCAGCATATCAAAAAATTCTCCAGAGTTGTTTTTGGTATGGAAAAGGTATAGAAATAATTGGATTACAGTGTAAAAAAATACTTCCAGAAATGTTATCCCCCACAAAAATTGGAAAAAGTAATCATTACTAGTAAAAAAAAAAACAAAACAAAGCAAACCTTTTTTCAATGAAAATTGGCTTAAATGATAACATATATGTATGCTTTTTTAATTGTTTATGGTTGGAAGAAATAGCTAAAAATTTAAAGAAAGAAGTAGACTATCAAATAGAAAATAACACGTGTTGCAGGTATGGTACTGTATCAGTGTCTGTCAATCTGCTATCCAAAGTACTTGCAGTACATTGCAATTTAAGTGGGGACGTTTGTTTTTAAATCCACCAACATAACTTCTGATTAAAAGTTGGTTTTATCAGAAGTAAAATTTGGCATGAAACTCCTCCTTATTATAAGGGAGTAAATTCCCATGATTAGTTTGTCTTTAGACTACAGCAATGTCCTTGTTGAGACGAGAGATTTCTGTAATCCTATATCATGTTTTGACTTTGACTTTTAGCTGTTTTTGTGTAAAGCTGTGAATGTAGCAGGTAGAACTAGAAGAAGGTTTCTTTAGTTGTTTAACCACTAACGTTTTTATTTGGGAATCTGAAAATAACCGTGACTACAAAAGAATGTGTTAACAAATGCTATAAACAAAACAACTTTTAAGACCTAAATTGGTGTGTAATTGGGTTTTCATCCCTAGCAACCCTGAGTTTTGTCTCAGATAAGTTTGTATCCATGAACAGTATTCCAATATACTGTGTCTTTTAACAGTTTCTAAAAGATAATAAAGTAGTTGTGACTTGACAACACATGAGCCTTTGAACCTGGGAAATATTTGCTACAAGAAGGGAAGCTGAGGTGTTATCAGTTAACTCTTAAGGAACTATGAGTGAAAAAAGCCCAAACATGGACTTAATTCAGATGTTTCATAGTTGATTTATACCAGACACCTGTTAAGAACAGTGGCTGAATGTGGATTTCTTCGTTCTGAAACTTATTCCAATTTCACTATACAGGCATCCTTAAAATGTGGTCAAGACAGTAGCAAGAGTTCATCTGGTGAGTTAAGTTCTTCAGTCTTATTTAAAATTGTTTTCAGGTGTCTGCTTTAGGAAAATGTATATTAAAGATACGTTATAATCTAGGTTCACTGCAGCCTGAGAACCCTCTGAAAGTGAGCACAGACCAGTTAACAAGAGCGGTTGAAGACCTTCTACAACTGCACATGAATTCGTGCAGCAGCAGTTCTGCAGTAGTTTCTTCAAAAGATAGTAGGGGCACCAAGGAAGCATGGACTGCCACAGAACATCTCCAATTCACAATATTTGCTGCACATGGAATATTTTCTGCTTGGGTATCAAAGTGAGTAATTTATCAGTTGTAAAATCTCATCCTTTTCTAGATTTATTTTTTGTTTACTTCCCTTTCTTTTCTTGTCCAGTTACGAAAAATATTACTTGATTTGTTCTCTGACCCATAATGGAAGAGATCTGTTCAAGCCTGTTCAGTCCAAGAAGGTTGGCACGTATAAAAGCTTCTTCTACCTGATTAAATGGGATGAACTGTAAGTGTCATAATTGTAAAACGCACTAAAATACATTCATACGTAGCACCTGTTTAGCTACCTTATGAATGCAGCTTGGCACCTTTAAAGAAGGATGAATAAAGCTGCTCTTAAATGATGCTCCAATTATCTAATGGGGAGATAATGCAACTGACTTGTACAGAAATTGATGATGAACAGTTTTGGGTTTTTTTGCAGAATATGTTCCAGAATATGTTTCAACAACTTCGTATATATCTGCATTTAAAAATCTGATTCAGCATTCTTTCTATAAAGAGAGCAGTTTATTGAATGCTTAGAGGACCTTTCCTATGGCATATGAAAATGTTTGTCTGGTTTGAGCTACTAAACAGCTACAATTTCTCTTTATTGGAGAGGGGGAAGAAGGAAAAAAGCAAGAAGGGAGCATATGCAAACAAGAAATACGAGGAGGAAGACTGTGGGTGTTAACGGAGCAGGGGGAAATATATTCCATTATTTATGCACAACTCTTTCCACTTACAAGTTATTACGCAGCCTGTCATAAGTGGAGTGTCAGATCTGCTCTACTTTGTCCTAAATACTTAGAATTATATTTTGGTATGTAAAACAGTCATTATAGAAAAAGGCAAATGAAAAGAGCACTTTGATGCTTACGAGTAAAAACAAAAAATACAAACAAAAAACTGAGCTTGAATTGTTTGGTGTGGTGTATATTCCTCAGCTGCTCTCTTCATGGGTGCAGGATTTGTGCCATTTCAGGAATTCAGCTTTCAGTTGTTCTTAAGAGGTTAATTTATCAGGACTGCAATCGATTGTCAGCTCAGAGGTGACAATTTAAATGAGGTGAGGAGGCAGCTAACATGGAATCGAGTGAGTCCTGGTAGAGAGTGGGAAGACTGGTTATGCTGGACTCTCCAGCTCCTGGTAAGGAATGTGATTTAATAGACAGATATTCTTTGCCTATTAAAAAGGGCCATTCCAAATTAACTACAGTGCAAAACTGTAATCTGGTAGTATTTATGAACTGGTGGTAGGAGATAGTGAACTGAAATGTAATTGCATGAAAATTAAACTTTGTCCTGCATTGTTGGTTGCCTTTTTGAAAAAGTCATCAGCAAACTATATTAATAATGAATCTATAAGTTGTTAGTATTTGTTTTTCCGCTGTGGCTGACATTTTAATGCTTTTATTTTATAGAATAATTTTCCCCATCCAGATTTCACAGCTGCCATTGGAATCAGTCTTATGTTTGACGTTGTATGGAATCCTAAATCAAAGTAGTGGAAGTTCTCCTGACTCAAATAAACAGAGAAAGGGCCCAGAAATTTTGGGTCAGGTTTCTCTACCTCTTTTTGATTTTAGACGGTAAGTATCCAAAATATGATCAAGATTACGGTGGTTCACTGTACAAGGCTTACTCCACAACCATAACTGGAGAAACTGTTTCAATGACCCTGAACATAATGAGGCGTAACAAAGATAAGACTCTTAAATGATATTGTTATAGAGAGCATATCTTGAACTAAATTAGGTGCAGAACTGTGCTAAATTGTGAAGTTTCCGGCTAGCTGTCTGAAAAGCTATCTGCTTAAAGAAATGATTTACTGAGCAAGTTGTGTACTTGGATGATATCTGCTAGCCTGTGAGAAATTTTCATAGGATAGTGTGCCAGAAGAGATCATATTAGCACCCAAAGCTTGCAGTTTGTTGAAATTGCCTTCTCCTTTGATCAGTATTCCAGAATACTAACTGTTCTTGTAGCTATTCTGTAAAGCTTCAGTGTATGTGCTTGAGCCTTGACACCCAAATTGGGCATGGTATTGCAGAAATTATCACACCAATGCAGAAGAAATGGCTTCTGTATTTATGCTTGGACTATCTTAATTATATCTCTTCTGACTTTGAGGTCTTACAGGGAGCATATGTTGCCTTACTGTCCTCCAAGACCCATAGGCTTTCTTGGAGAGGTGGTACTTAATATTGCTTATGTTCGTTTTGCCTGGCTGCGTCATTTGATGCTAGATATGGCTCTGTTTGGCTGAGATTTTCTGCTCGAGTCCAAATCGTGATGCCATTCAGTGTTTAGCCTTTGTTTACCATCACATAATCTGCTTCCTGAAGTTATTGATGAAGATATCTAATAGCACAGATCTGCAGACAGATCTCCTAAAATTATAGTTGCTTTTTAACTTAACAGGAACTATTGCTTATTGTATTCATTGTGATGTGATAGTAAATCTACCTGGTCCTTGAGATGAAATATCTTAAGGCTACAGTGTATAGTGCAAACCTGTCACTGGAGACATGTAGCTTCTATAAATCTCTTGTGTATTAATGCCTATTTGATTTAAATTTGCTAGTTAACTGTGTTTCCGTTGAGTCCCTTGATAGCTGTTCCATATCAGAATATTAGAATAGTGGAAAGGCTTATCGTTACCTCATTTCCACTGCTACCACCTTGATGGTTTTCTTCTGAAGACAAGTCTTTAGTTTACCAGAAGTAATTGGAAAATGCACTCCCTTGGGCCACAAGACCCTGTTTAAAGTTTAAAGCTCTTTTAGCGTTTCAAATACAAGTAATAGAGATCTGTTCACTTTTAGCAGGACCTATTTGGCATACTTAAACAGCTTGACGCTTGAATGATCTGCACCAGGCCCCATCTCTAATCAAAACTGCAAGCACTGATCCAATTTTCCTTTTTGCATGAGGAACAACTTGGGGGTACTTAGCAGCATAGGCTTTCCTGCATTGTAAGTGGTTTTATAGTGGCTTGCAGCTGCTTTAGGACTCCTGCTGATTGAGAATCAAAAAATTGTTTGTAAATGACTTTTCAGCCCTCTGTCTACAATTACATTTCATAAGGTGTGATTAAAAATAGTTTTTATTTTTATATGAATTACAAATTTTGTTCTATATGTCTGTCATACAAATTCTTTCAGCAGTTAGAAGTGTGGGGAGAAAATTACATTTTCTGTTGGTGCAGAACACTGCAGCAAAATATGTTGGGACAGAATTTGCTGAGTGACTTGTACAAGGCATCTGTATCTAAGATGCTGGTATCTAATTTATCTGCTGTCCACTTCAACAATAATCCAGGTAGTTAAAGATTATAGGCAAGTATTCCATTGCTCTTGCAAGTAGCATCAATAGCCAGAAGGAACTAAAGACTAGTGACCTAAAACGTGGGAAGATTAAAAGGTCACTCTTGTGCTTTGGAAGAATTTAAAGCCAAACTAGAAGCCCTTCTGATAAAATGTTTATGGGGGTGGGAGGGGACTGAAAAAAGCTGCTCTTGTTGATGAAACAGAAGGCCATGGCAAGTAATGCAAATTGGAGGATTATTAAAAAGAGCAAACTTTTCAGTTGTGCTTCAGTGGCATGACTTTGTAATCTTTGTTGTTTTATTAACCACAATACAGGGCCTGAGCCATCTGTCAAAACACAATAAAGATTTGACCTTTAGGCAGTCCCTTGAGACTGTATTTTGTTTTTTGGCAGTTACGTCTGTGGTGAGCCTTGCACACTTAATGAGCACAGCAATTGTATAATTTATAAAGTATTCTCAGTTATGTCACGTTGCTATTGGAAACTGTTAATAAACTTGCAAATATTAGCATTATTTGATTTTGTAGTTGCAGATTCTAGAAATATGCAAAGTCTAGGCAACTAGGTAGGTAGGTAATAAATACTTGTGCCTGTGCCCGTTTTCCTGAGGGCTGCATGCATCCTGTTTTATTTCTCAGATGCAACAATGTTTTTTCAGTACTGCTTCCCCTACCCCCAAGCTCTGTAAGAATTAGGGAGCAGTTTATTTAGCTGGGTCAACTGTTTCTGCATTGAACTTTCTTCTGTCTGTTTTGGCTTAGAAGTTGCATGTAGGGTTCACACCCTTTAAAAACTTAAGAATGTGGAAGAGAATCAAAGGAAAGAAATTGATTGGCTTGATGCTCTCGATACCTTTTTTTAAACTCGGAACATTGTGTTGGCCAATGAATGATGCATTTCCTATGTTCTTTTCTGAATACCAAAGCTTAAAATGTCTTAAATGTTAGGGAAGTGAACACATCTGGTATTATTTTAGTGAGGGAATCTGTCATATGCATAATTCTTTACCTGGGCAGTGGAAACACGGACACTCCATTCAAAATACCTTCCTATACCATGCTAATATAGGTTAATTATTTCTTTGCAGGGACCATTAGTTTTCTGCAGAAAATATTTTGATAACTATGACCTTAAAGTAATTAGATTGTGATATGAATACGCTGTACCTTCTTTCTCTCTCTTTAGATTCTTGACTCGTGGAACAAAGCTCTTGCAACTCTGGACCTCATCGCTTCCCAGTCACGCATCAGGGCTGGCCAGTAAGAAAGGAAATATGGAAAGAATAGTCTTGCAGGTTTGATATGCTTTAACTTGATTTTGACTTGTCTGCGTTGTTTGAGTGTTGTGACTCATTAATTCTTGCAAGAGTGATAATAAATCAATAGTTGATTTGAGTGAGGGTGTCAATATTGTTAAATCATATTTGAAAGCCAGTATGGAGTAGTCACCATTAAGCATTAACATCAAAGAGTGGAAAACTTCTATAAATATATTGAAGCCAGATGCTGAATGACAATGATGGAGTCAGAGAATTTGGAAGTTTCTTGGTACTATATAATAGTAAGTGCTATCAGGGCTGAGAGAGAACGTCTTCAGAAAGCTGTCTATGGAAACGTGTGCTGAATGGGGTGTTGTCTGGACCCAAATAGCCATTTCAGTTTCTACATAGAACTTAAGCGCCTCTCATTCCAAACCAAAAGTCCAGATTTCTTTCCTGAGAGAAGGCACCTTGTTTATCATGGTTTGGTCATCCCAATATGTGGTCAGATTAGTGGTTGGATTGAAACCACTGGTGCTTTTTAATAGTTCTGTGATTAGTCTCAGCTCTAGGCCTTCTTTGTTCTAAAGAATTGTTGAACTGCGCCACTGCTGTGCTGTGCAAGAACGCAATTGTCATGCAGTTGAGGGAGGAGCACTGTTACAGAGAAGAATTGAGACCAGAAAAAAAAATTGGTAAACCAGTATTTGGAGATTTAGGGGTATAGGACTTAACAAGTTGGAAGTGCCTAAACATTTGAGCTTGCTGTAAGGGGGAAATTTTTGTACTTGTCTTAAACTTAGTTGTTTTTCCAGCTTTTATTCTTTCTTGTTCTTCCCCTTCTCTCTCTCCAGGTTGACTTCCCATCCCTTGCTTGTGATATTGTATATCAAATTCCTCAGTCTGTAAAGACTGCTGTGTGTCATTCCATAGAAACATTGGAAAAACCATTGAGGGAACATCTGCTTACCATTCTCTCCAAAGATAACACCATTGGGTATGTTCATTTCCTTGTAACTTCTTGTGTGTGATGGTTTTTAGATGGGTATGGAACACTCATCTGTTCATAAACTGCTTCTGTAATACACTCTTAATATGATTGAAGTTCTATGGAGATGCAAACAAAAGACTGAATATAACCTGTATAATAATGGTGCTGACTTAACAAGTTCACTTGTGCTTTCTGTGGTCCGTGTTCTAGTGTTTTCCAGTCACAAGATCACTACTCCGATGGCCCCTGGTTATGGTGCCTCTTCCTGCCTGGTGGTCCTTCAAATGCAGGCAGCAGTGGCAGTTGCAGCAGTGGCCTTTCGTGTGTCACACAGACATTTCGGGCAGGCTTTACCAGGCATCGTTATCAAACGAACATTAACGTTTTGGTTTATTTCAGATTATAATGTGGGAAGGATAGGAATAGGTTTTAGTATGACTTTGAACATCTGTTTCTCTTGAACTTTGTACTTTATCCAAGTTCTGGTCTTTTATGGAGGAGAAAGCAGCTTTAAGTTTCGTTTTACTTGTGTATGAAATTATTTGTGTCATGTTTGGGGATTTTTCAGGTGATGCTGTGCAATTTGTTTTGTAAACCAAAGTGCTTTTGTCTGCAGGCTATCAAAAGAAGATAAACAATTTTTGTGGGAGAAGAGACATTATTGTCATAGTCATACTAGTAGCCTACCAAAAATACTGGCTAGTGCCCCTCATTGGGACTGGGCAAGTCTTCCTGAAATATACTCATTACTGCACCAGTGGCCTCCTTTATCACCCTTAGCCGCACTGGAACTACTTGATTCAAAGTAAGAAGGACAAATAGTTAAGTTCTATACATGTGCTGTGCATTAAATGATTTTTGTTCAGTGGATGACTCATGAGTAGCAATGTTCAAAGGACATGTACTAACTCTAGGCACATTAGCTTAACCAAGCTATGCGGTGAGAGCAGCAGTAGTATGTGAGGTTAGAATTCTGAATTCTAGCATAGAGCGAGAGAATATGTTATATAGTAAAGATGCCATACGTTATATACTAAAGATGCCAAGACTCAAGTCTTGCGAGATTAGTGTGCTTGTCATAAATGGGCGCATGTCTGTTTACATGGTAATGTCTTTGAAGGGCCGAACACTTTTAGGTCTTTCCTCAAACTGTCACAGATTTTATATTGGTTCTTTTGTGATCTTAACTGATTTGGGAGAAGAAAAAAAAAAAAAAGAGAGAAAAGAGTGGAAGTACTGTTCAAACAATATAAACCTGGTATGTGTTTGTGGTGGTTTTTTAGGTTTGCTGATCAAGAAGTGCGAACTACAGCTGTGAATTGGATAGAGGCTTTAAGTGATGATGAATTAACAGACTTCCTTCCTCAATTTGTGCAAGTAAGGCTTCATGCTCACACTAAAGCTTCTAATTCTTGCTCCTGAAAACAAAGGAATTACTGATTATAGGTAACAGAAATGTACAGGCATTTCTGTATCCTTAACTTAGGTATAGGGGGGGGAAAAAAAAAAAGCAGTCTGTGTCCTGCATTTGTGATGCTTCTTTTAGTGCACTAGTCAAAAATCTTAGTCTTTTTCTGGAACTAAATTGAGTGCATTTTCTCTATGTTTAGGCAATGAAGTATGAAACCTACCTGGACAGTGCTCTTGTCAGATTCATCTTGGCCCGGGCTTTGGGAAGCATTCAAATAGCTCACTACCTGTATTGGTAGGATGTTCTCTGTTAAGTTATTCTTATTTTTATAACTTATTTACTAAGGGATTAGTGTTTCCAGAATAAATATTCTATCTTCATGCCATAGTTTATAGCAATGAACGTTGCATAAAATTGATAATAAGCAAAATATAAATACTGTTTTTCATGAAGAAGCACATGGTGCCTTTACAAAACAAAAATCCTTAAATCCTGTAAATCAGTAACTCAATAAGTTTGTAGTAAAGGTTATTTTAAGTATTTTAGTAATCTTACTACATTGTTTGCAATATTTTGTTTAGGGAAAAGTAACTTAAGTGCTTTATTTCAGGCTTCTTAAGGATACACTACATGATGCAAAGTTTGGTGTAAGGTATGAGCACATTCTTGGAGCTTTTCTTTCAGTCTGTGGAAAAGGCTTGAGGGAAGAGCTGGAGAAGCAAACCAGACTGGTACAGCTTTTTGGAATGGTAGCAGAAAAAGTAAAGCAAACAAGTGGATCTGCTAGACAGGTGTGTTTTTAATTAAGTTTTTAATATACTTTAAGAAGATTAGGCTGAGTAAACTCTCGAAGTAATCCAATAAGTCAAATCTTTAGAATGCTGTATGAAATGTGGGAAGACCTTTGAAACTGTTGTTACGTATTTTTAAGACACTGAAAAGCACCTTGTGTGATATTAGTGTTGTATTTCTGGGTTTAGGTCTTTTTGATAGCTAAGACAGCAGTAACAGTATAAATCTTTTTGCCATTCCTTTGATATTTAGGAGTTAGGTATCAGTTTTACTATGCTTCACGATAACTTTGTCCAAAAGTTTTTCCATAGATACAGTTCAGTTAGGAAAATAACAACTGGCTTTTTAAATTTTGTTTGTTTATTTGCCTGCAGGCTGTCTTGCAAAATGGTATGGAATGTGTGCAGTCATTTTTCTTGAAGAACAAATGCCGTTTGCCTCTCAATCCTAGCCTTGTGGCAAAAGAGCTAAATATTAAGGTAAGGCATGTCCAGTGTTTCTGATTTTTTTTTTCTTTTTTTTTTTTTTTTTTTTTTTAATTAAACAGAGATAGGTTTTAATCTGGAAAAATCAGTAGAGCTGCTATTGCAAACAGTAGCTTTATTTTGTTACGTACATCCAGCAGGTGATAATGTAGAAGTAGGTAAATCGTTCTTTCCATAGTTCTGCAAGTTTTGGCAGTATTTGTTCATCTACAGGCTTGATAATACCATCATGCATGATTAAGAACTTAAAACTTTGAACACTGGATTTAGTCCTGTTGAGGGACTTACGCTTCCTTCCTTTTGCTTTCCTTCTTTACAATAAATATTAAATCACATATGCATACTTCAAAGCAGATAAATAAGAAAACAGTGAAAAGTGCAAACCACCTTTTTTTCTTTTTTTCCATAGTCTCTTAGATATTAAATAGCTGCTGATAAAATATGTATTCCTTTTTTACTCACTCTGTATTTCAAAAATTCACCATGTTGTAATACTGTATTTTGTACAAGACTTAATGAATATCAGCCAGCATGTGTTTACCACAATCACAAGTTCAAGAAGCCTGAGTATGCACAGTGGTTGTCTTGCCTTATGTGCCAGTAGAAATAGTGTTTTGTTGTCAATTTTTAAAAAAAGAATTAACATGAATTCTACTTTTAGGCATGTTCCTTCTTCAGCTCTAATGCAGTACCACTGAAAGTTGCACTGATAAATGCAGACCCTCTGGGAGAAGAAATTAATGTGATGTTTAAGGTAGGCTTCTTGTGTTTTTTGGAGAAAATTCATAGAATGATAGATGATGTGAATGAAATAGTGTTCAACTTCAGACTAAGAGATTTATTTTCCAGATTTGCTCTGTATCTAGAAACTGTCTTAACAGATAAACAGTTATAAAAAGAATAAATGGCTGAAAAGAGCTTGTTTTCATTGAAGAGATTTGTTTGTTTTTGTAACAGACAGGGAGCTTTCAGTATAGCACTGACTTGGATCCATGTAAACAAAAACTTGAGAATCTTGAATGTACCCCTATGACTTCCTTATTAGGCAGAAAATTATATATCTTTCCAGATGATATATACATAAGTGTTAACTGTCTGTGTGATCTTTTCAAAGTTGCACAGGATAATTGCTAGTAGGAATTAATAGTCTCTGTTAAGGACAAATTCAGTTTCCCCTCAAATAGCCATTCTTTTAACTCTACTAAAGAGTGAAGACGTAAAAATTAAAAACAACACAGAACAACAACCAAAAAGGAGCGGGCATTGTTTGCTTAACACTCCTGTAAAGAATAAAATTTCAGAAGTTAACCGATGTGTGAACACATTGTAAAATTGTAAAACCTTAATTGCACTCTTACTGCTTACCACTTCAGGTGCATAGCTCTGAGAAAATAAGTAGTATAATGTCACACTTACTAGAAAAAAGCAATAAAAATCTGCCAACTTCAGTTTTGTTGAAGTTATATGATATTTCTAACTCTTTTTTTTTTGGAGGTTGGAGAAGATCTGCGACAGGATATGCTGGCTTTGCAGATGATTAAGATTATGGATAAGATCTGGCTGCAGGAGGGTCTGGATCTACGGATGGTTATATTCAAGTGTCTCTCAACTGGAAAAGATCGAGGTGCAAAATCAGATAATACCTGTTATCTTTGGTGTTCCCCATCTCAATTTCTTTGTGTCTTGTTACTCTTCATAGTAAAACACTGCTGATTTCTGCTTAGAGGCAGACCCAGGAAACAATGAAAGGCCAAGTATCTTGCATACGAAAAGTTTTATTTCTGAAAAGCGTAGTAAAATTGAATTATCCCAAGTTTCTCAAGAACTGAATTCCATTTGTATGTGCATTTCTGTGCTTGAATTCTGAGATTCTTATAAAGTCCACTGTCAAAGAACAGTGATTCTTTGTGTAATGATAAAAGCCAGATTTTCCTACTGGTGCTCTTACTGCAACACAAGAAAATAGTTGTGCCGTAGCAGTCCTGATCCTTTTATGACAGATAAATTTTTGAAAGAATTCAAGTCAAAAATGAATTTTTAAAGTATTTTGAATCTGCTACATTTAAATTAGAAAGAAAGATTTATCTGCTGAAACATTAAAAAATAAAAGTTAGAAATTACTACTTCCAGAAGATCGTCAGTAATATATGAGGCATTTCTTTAGGTTTGAAACTTTAAATTAGAGAACATTAGGGACTAAATTGAGTGTCTAGAGTTAGGCAACAGGAAAGACAAAATACAGAACTGAAAGTGGAATTGAGATGATGTAAATATTAGCTTTGAATTTTTAATACCTAAGCAAACTCGATACTGACAAATCCATGGGCCCTGATGGGAGGCACCCCAGAGTGCTGCGGGAGCTGGCGGATGTCATAGCTAAGCCGCTCTCC
>JAYECN010932755.1:0-38669 GCA_035222435.1 Microcambeva ribeirae | reverse complement strand
GGGGGGGAAAAAGAGGCTGTGGAGAAAACCTCTTCCTCCACCACGAGGAGCCTGTGTTGGACAGCAGAAGTGCTAGACCACAAGTGAAGCAGTTCCTATTGCAAGACTCAGGTGCCCACTCAGCCACAAAGGAGTTTCGTGGGGAAAATATTATGGAGGCCTCACTTCATGTGCAAGTGCTTTTGCAAAAAGACACAACTGACTATGACCAGGGAAAACCCAGGGCACCTGCAATTCTGTTCAGAATTGCAGCACAAACACTGTGTTTTCTAAGACTCTTCAACCCATCAGTTGTAATTTTATGCCTTTAAGGCCTTATCCTTCACACAGCTTTTCCTCTTCCTCCAAGCTTGCCAAGGGAAGGGGATGGCAACACCAACAGGCTCTTCCACATTTTACTTTGTTCTTTGCCTTTTGTGGGGGTTTCTCCACCTGGACTAAACTACCAAGCTCTGCTGTCTAAGTGGACCAGAATGAGAGGCTGATACGAGCCATTTCATGATTAATTGGCATGAAAGTGACTTAGATTTGACAGCTCTGGTCTAACTTTTGCTTGTACTATGCCTCTCTGACAGTGCAGGACAAGAGATCTGCAAACTCTACCTGCTCAAAGGCCCTAGAGCTAAAAGGGCAGGTTAGCACAGTAGCGAGGAAGGAAAACAAAACAAAACAAACCCAAGAGGAGATCAGCCCTCATTTTCCGGGATAAGATTGAACATTAACCCAACTGCATGAGCAGTTGGGTATCCCCAAGTGCTAACCTCAGCAAATCTCACAAAAACAACTGAAAGTGTTGCTGTGAGCAAACCGAGAACTGGCTGGTAGATCCCTTAAGGTAGAAAGGTCAAGCTTGTAGCATGGACTCAGTCACATACACTATCAAGTCACCTTCAGAAGGACTTCTGAGGAAGTTTTGCTGAATGCCAGAAAATCCAAGGGTCCTCCCTTGAATCTCAGATGCCTCCTAGAGACCCTGAGGTTGCCAAGAGTGAAGCTTTGCAGCAGAGCTGCCTCTCAGAAACGTGAATCTTAGAGCAAAACTTGCCCTGGCTTATCCTGAATGAGACCCTACTACAGTCAGGAGGATGGCAAAGAAAAGGAGAATTTGGTTTAGAGCATACACCTAACACTTGATAGTGCCAATTTTAGCTGCCACCTCTTGGATTCTTTATAGACCTGATGAAAGATGCAATGTGTCCTTACCTGCAGGAACATTTTTGGTCTTTGTGGGCCCGTGTCCCTTCTTGGGGACAGCTGTCACCCGATACCCTGTGACTGGGGAGGTTGAAGGCAGCCATCTGACACTGATGCTGTTGTCCTGGATGTCTGTTACTTGCATCTGGGATGGTGTGTCTATTTCTGGACAGTAAAAATAAGCTTTGTGAGTATGTGTACAGGAGGAAACCTTCCCTTCTCACCTCCCCTCTAGTGTCCTGCCAGCTTCTCGCTGACTTTTATTCTGCTCTTCCCCAGCTAGGCTTCAAAGGGTCTCCCCTCCTCCAAAAGTCCAAGTCCACACTCCCCTTCTGTGTCATCTTAGTACGCTACCCCACCATGACATGCAACGCTACTGAAAATGATGGGCTAATAACACAATCCATAACTTCCAAAAGAAACTAACAACTAATGACACAACTTTATGGGATTAAGCCAACAGAACTGTGGGGAAGTTTGTTTTTTGTCTCTCCCCATTTATTCAGTTCTCCTTCTCTCCTCTCCCCCCACAGGTCTCACCTGTTTTATAGGTGACAGTGACTGGCTTGCTGCTGGCAGGGCTGTCTCCACGGCCAGTTACTGCATACACAGTGATGGTGTAGTCAACTCCAGGCTTGAGGCCACTGATAGTAGCAGTAGACATGGTGCCAGGCACTGTAAATTCCTGCACAGGGCTACTTCCACCTGGGGAGGGTGGGTTAGAGAAAATAAAAGTAATGCATGCCTCCATTTTACACATACTTTGTTACTACAAAAAAAAAAAAAAAAAAAAAATCCATTCATGTCAGTAATCTTGAGTCAAAGTCTCTTTGAGTCTGTTCCAAGGAACAAATGAAATACACAGATTCACCTCTACAGTGACTAAAGTACTCTAGACGCAGTCATTCTTTTAATTTGCTCTCTCTAAAACAAATCTTACACTTGAAAGTCTCCTCTAACTGTGTGGCAAGGACCTCAGAGCTCTGAGGTTATTTTGTCTGCTGTAGACTTGCGTTTGCCATTTGCTGTGACTTTCAAATGGCCTCAGAAAAGAGCCTGTGGTTGGTACAGGCCACAGTATCCTGGCCTCACCTGTTTCACCATAGGTGATGCGGTAGTATCTGACTGTCACTGCAGGAGCATCCCAGGAAATCACAAGGCTGGTTGGGCTTGTGGGGGTGACTTCAAGGTCCCTCGGAACATCAGACACTAGAAAAAACAGAATTTAAAGAGTTTAGCTGGTATATGTTAACTGCTAAAAAAAGCCTTCTGCCCCTAAGACCTGCTGGCATGCTCTGGAAGCAGCATGGGTCCTCCCACCTCACTCTAGGTCAGGCCCTCCCTCAACATCAAAGGTGCTTTCTTCGTGAACACAGCTTCACCAGTGAAAGAGAACTGCTTTAACCACAGTTGCTTTACTAGAGGAGATACCAAAGTCCCCCCAGGTAACTTTTCAGTCTTTTCTCAGGGCTTACCCGTTGTTTGCTGGCCAACCAAGGGCAGACTCTCCTCCCTGCCGTTGACAGCGACGATACTGACCACGTACTCGGTCCCCGGCAGCAGGTTGGTGAGGGTGATGGAGCTGCGGGAAGGCGGCACGCGGTCCTCCTTGGGCCTGCCAGCAACATGCTCCGGGTGATACCGGATCTTGTAGCCCGTAATGGTGGCACGAGGAGCAATCCAGTGAACAGTAAAGGAGTTGGCAGTTATATCTGAGAAGTCGAGGCCACTGGGAGAATCAAGACCTGGGGATTTCAAAGAGATGAAAGACCTGGTCAGCATCACCTCACCACAATGTCATATTGAATTAAGCTTCGTGTCAAGACAGTGCCAGATCTTAAGACAAATGCTAATCAGCTGTGCAACTCAATACATGCATTTAGGATCAAACAGATAAGCAAGCACTGTAACATAACGGCATAATGCACACCGACTGCTCTGCATCTGGAGTTCTCTCGAAATCAACAACCTGGCAGGTGTTAATGTTTGCTTACAGCCACAACACAAGCACAATAAAAAACACCCATGACCAACATACTATTTCTGCAACCAATACATTAATTCTGTTGCACAATTAACTGCAGGGAGACGTGGTGATGGCCACATTATTGTCAAGCCTCAGGACATGCAGACAGCTCCTAGGAGAAGGAATGGCAAGGCTCTCCTTAGGCTTTTTCTTGGGCAGATGTAGTTGGTACAGTCACAGGGAGGCCTACAATGCCCATTTAAAACCAACAGAACATCTGTCTTTCAGATATGATAAAGCAGGAGATTCCTTCCATATTTTCAGGATGGAAATATACATTTCTGTTTGGTGTCTCATTGTTGATTCACCCACAAGGTCACAATACACAGCAAGAGCAGCAAAGTCACATTAATGGACACTTAATGGATGACATTAACTGTTAATGTAGCTCGGGGTGAGTCTAATTACCTGTTTTCTGGATTCCAGACAGAGGTGCACTCTCATGTTGCTCAGAAACACTGTGGACTCTCACCAGATACTCAGTACCAGGCAGCAGATCTGTGGAGTTGAAGCGATTTAGACATTTTTCTTTGGATCTTTACTCATGGATGGAAGCCTCTTGAAAATCTATGCAATTTTAACTGTGTTTCTTAGAAGTGTAAGGCAGGGGGGGAAATCAAGATCTGGTGGGTAGTAAATCTGAGCCTCAAGGATAGTCAGAAGTTAAAACTATTTTGTGGCTTTCGGGTTGGTTGCATTGTTTTACCCTGAAGTAAGGAACATGGCATCCTGTATCACTGCTACAGAGCTGGTCCCCTGTTCTAAAAATGGATGCTGTCTCTCACTCAACCAACCTGGTTTCTAGGACAGTGAAGAAAAAAGCTAAATAAGACAGTTTTTGCACCAGGTAGAGCAAATTAATGTCAGATTTTTAAAAAAAGTCAGAGTCTTGTTGCCATGTCCTGTAAGGTTCCCCAAAGCATTTATTTTCTTGTCCTAAACATGGAGTCAAAGGAACAATGACCTTTTGCATATTCTGATCCTTTCCCTGGACCTCTGCACATAATGTCCTTGAAATTTTTGTCAAATGAGGTGAGTAGTATCTATTTACTCTTAATACCTAACTAGGCTGTAAATCAAAGTAATTCCCCCACAGCCTGACTGATCACTGTCCTTGGATTAACCAGAAAACCTTACTGTGGTTTGGCTTTAACTTGGTTAAAGTAAATGACCAAATACTACATGGTGCAATTTTGCACGAGGCTACTTTAACAGCAGCTTAGATGGCTGAAAATTTCAGCAGTTATTTTCTTCCCCCCAAAAAAAACTGCAATACACAAAGCAGTTTTTCTTTTGCCTCATTCTACTTCCATGTCTCCACCCAGAAATTCTCTCTACTTTGGAATACTCAGTGAATACATTCATGGGGACCCTGCTATCCCACCCCCGAATTCATGTTTCATTTGCAGCCATGAAGGCTGCACTTGCCCCTTCCCTTCCCTTTTAGGACTATTATGCACTAAAAAAAGTAGTCGTCTAGCTGTTATAATCAAGAAAAAAGAGCTATTACCCAATGAACCAGTGCTCATGCAACAGGAAGGGTCTTATTTGTTGGCTTACATATATAAAGCTTCTTACTTGTTAAAACCACCATATTGTCCGAAGGAGAAATTGTCAGCTCTGCAACATCTTCTTCCTTCTTCACAGGTGAATAGCGCACCAGGAAGCTGCTCAGCACGATGGAAGTTGGTGGCGTCCAAGTCACCCGCATAGTGTCAGGCCCCACGTTAGTGAAGCGGAGGTCAGTGGGAGCAGGCACAGCTATGTACAGAGAATAAATAGATCTCAGCTTTCTCTCCCAGGTAAGAATTGATCAAGAAGCATGTTTAGGGAATCACTGGAGAAGCTAAATCTCATGCATAACAGACTACGGAGTCAGAACCATGCAAACAGGACTTCTAAACTACATTGGTTTTACTACAGTTAGAGGAAAAACGTCTGCACTGCTGTCAGGCTCCTTTAAACTCTTGACAATTCCCAATGCTTCAAATATACCCTGCAGGATCAATTTAAAAACAAGGTAGCAAGTTTCAGTAACGTGCTCCTTGCAGCTGGATTTCACATTAAAGACACAGAGCCAAGAGAGGCTTAAAGTTGCCACACAGCAGCTTACAGATGGAAAAGTCAACTTGTCTACAATTCATACATGCACACACAGAAGAGGAGAGCACACTTCACTAATTTCCTATGACTCTAATTCTACTTGTGTTGGAAGGTTTACAGCCTCGGGATTCAGACACAGTAAGATTTCATGCAAGACCCAGTTCTTGGCTGGCCTTCTGCCCATGCATTATGAAGACCCTCGACGGTGTGACATGGCTGTCAATGGCATGTGCTCAGGGAGGGGTGTTTCACCTGCATCTCTGAGGGCATTGTGGAAAGAGTGGGGCCACTAGCAAAACAGACTGATGGCTTAGCCAGCTATCAAGGCTAGGGATGGAATGGAGGGTATCTGCTGAACTGCCTCCACCCTTTGGCAGTCATGCTTTGGTGGAAATCACAATTTAAAAGTCTAGCAATTATTCAGCTCGAATTTCAGCTTTGACTCCAAATGGATCCCAAAAGACTGAACAGCCAAACATGAATGAGCCTGGCAGCTCTGCAGCCATTTGCAGTACTAAAATGCCACAAATTAGGAAACTGAGAGGTGCGTATCCATCCCCAGCTGCAGTTTAGAAACAGGAGTGAGCGGGGTCTGTCTGCCCTTGCTCCATGAGCAGCCCATTCCTCTTTGGACAAAGCCCTGTCATCCCGACAGCTAGTGACAGCATGAAACACCGTCCATGTCATGAAAGACAGAAGTTTTCAAAATTCACCCGTTTGCTGTGTCAGAGTGGTAGGGGCGCTCTCTCCGCCATTAATGAGTGTGATTACACTGATGTCGTAATCAATGCCCGGCTCCAAGCCTGTGACTGTGTAGTATCCTACTGAGGAGTCCACAAAATCTTCAAAAATAGGGACACTTTCTCCTGCCGCAACTACAGTGATGCGGTAGCCAATAATGGTGGAGGCGTTTAACGGGGTCCACCTCAGGCCGATGCTCGAGTCAGTTATGTCAACAAAACTTAGGTCAGTGAGTTGGGGCACCTCTAATAAGTTAAAGAGCAAAACGGAAAGGCAAAGACATACAGAGCAAAAGACAGACAAGGGAGAAAAAAGCAGTGGTCATCACTATTAACACTGACGAAATTTGAGAAGCAATTGAGGTGATATGCAGAATTTACCCTGGGTTTAGGGAAAAAGGATTTTCCTCTTGGTGTTTTTATCATACCCTTCTAGGCAAACCCCAGCTGTCTCCTAGTGCAGGCAGAGGCTGAAACACAGTTCCCCTGAGACAAAAATACTTCCCACTTGAGATGTGCAAACTTCAGAAAGGGCTAAAGAAAACCAGGTGCTGAACTTGCATCAAATTTACTTTGAGCAATCACGAGACAAAGACCCATCTTTTTCTGATGAAAATATAAAAGCAAAGTTCTGTTTTGTTTGCACGTGAGAAAATACAAGGACTAAGAACCTCTTCTTGCCTATAGCATACAAGTAAAACAAACTCATCTAAAATTAACAATTCACTCTAAAAAAAATTGTCTTGTTCAAATGTTAGGTTTAACTTTTATTCTTTTGAACTTAAAAATATGAACCCATTTGAAGTTGCTAAAGTGGTCTAGACCCTCAGCTAGGGAGAATCCTTGTAAAGCTTCAGTTGAGTTAATCCAAACTATTTACACTGGACTTGGAAAAAATCTCAAGTCCTTGTAATGGCTTGAGGATCTGGCCCAGAGTTCCTCAAGTTCTACTTACCACTAACTGCTGCAGTTACAGGTGCTAAAAAAGATGATCTAGAACAGTGAGTAATAAAACAATTTCTTCAAAAAATGGTTAAAAGTCATGTTTATATCATGAGTACTTCATAAGAAAGTCACAACATCCCCATATTCAGAGATTATGCCCAGCATGTGATGTGGCCAAGAACATGGATTTCTGAGCTAAACTTCTCAAAATCTCAAAGCTGAGCCACTGAATTAGGATCCTATATATTAACCTTTTAAATATTGCCGAAACTTCCGCATGGCCAACATGCCCAGCTGTGACTGTTCTGCCCGTGAATATTATTTCTATAGCAAAGCTGTTCTTTTCCTGCACGCTAGGACCAACAGAACTAGGGGAAAGTTAACTGCATCTTTTACCTACAATGGCCAAACCCTCAGCTACTCAAATCAATAAATTTGTATTGATTTAAAGCACAGGATTTGGATGCATAACTTCAGCAGAGTGATCCTGAAATCAAGGGGAAGAAATGGGTATTCTTCACCACTCAGGATCAGATACAAATATGTGAGTCAAAGATGGAAGACTCTGTATCCATTACGTTGGGCCAATACAAGTTAGACTGAAAAGGAATTATGGGATAGTATTATTGGAAGAGATTGACTTTAAGAAAGGTTATGTTCTATTTTAATGCCCTGCTGTGATTTTTTTTTTAAACAGAATAAGTGCCAAAAATGCTTCTTATGTAAAAAATCATTTTTTATCCACATGGAATGCATGTATCATATCACCTTTAGAGAGTGCTAAAAGCCAGAGACATACATTTTTAGCTCTTTTTTCCCCAACAGAAGGTGGGGAAGGGTTAAAGCTTTAATCACTGCTTTAATTAGGCAGGATCACAGTATTAGTTCTCTCACAGGGAGCATACAGCACCTCAGTGAAGCATGGAAATTTTACAGCAGTGTTATAAGAGCAAGCAAACATGATAGCTGGCATGATTTCAGGGCTGAGCAGAAACAAAAACAAACAAAGCCCTCACAAAGGAACACAAAATCAAACCATCTGGGGAAGATGGACATTAATTTTGCTACTGTGGCTACAAAGGGAGTTTTTGCAGTCATCTGAGCATGTAGTGTGAGGAAACACAAACCGCTAGTGTCCAAGAACTGCTAGGGAGATGGAGCTTTCCATCTCAGGTCTCCTTTCCTTGTGCTGAAGGGATCTTCTGCCACTGTTTGCTACCACAAGTTCTTTTGCTTGCTTCCCACTCACACCCCACTTTCCTACCTGCCATGACCACCGGCTCAGCTCCAGGTGCCGGGGCACTGCAAAGTCAGGTCAGATCTTTGTCACGGAGCTTGGTACACAATGTGACAGCTCCATCTCCCTTACACCCCCTGTCTCTGGGCTGACAGCACAGGCTGTGCAGCCAGAGCACTAAGGGGCACAGACTGCTCTGTCCCTGCCATGTGGCTATTCTGCTTCTGGAGATTAAATGTGATGCCCTCTACCAGAGTAATGGGAGTTCTGCAATGCAGAACTCTTTGTCTTAATTTATCTTTGAGCGGCTGCAAATACTGTCCATCTTTCATTACCTTGTGTGATGGTTTTAGAGATGGGGGTGCTCTCCTGGTTGTCCTTGACTGTGTACACGCTCACGTTGTACTCCACACCGGGGCTCAGGTTTTCAAAGGTGCAAGTGGTCTGATCTGCATCCACTACTTCCTCCAAGGTATAACCCTGCTGCCCACTGGTTGGGACAGTGGTAACTCGGTACCCACTGATGCCTGAAATACAGTTAATCAATATGCAGTAATCCCATTAGTGCTGGATTTATTTGCATTAGGTCTTAATGTAAAGAGCTGAAGGAAACATTACATTTAAACAAGTTTGCGACCCTGAACCCAGCAGATAAGAGATTGCTTTGCCAAGTGCCCAGAAATGGCTTTTCCAAAAGGCTGCTCTGCTGCTCTCACAACACTGTTTTCATTCCCACTGAAACTTTATCAAGCTGAAAATCTAGTGATACAAGCTAAGAAAAGATGCATCTCCTGGCTGGAAGTGGGATATTCAAAGGCTTTCAAAAGTCAATTGTACAACTCCCATCTGCTTCTGTGGAAAAAGAGTTTATCTTGAATTCTTTCAGAAATCTCATCCTTGCTTCCAATGGCATAGATTCATTCTTCACCGACAAAAGTGTTTTTGGTCTATTTTGCTTTCTTTCCTTGGACTGTTTCTAAACCAGTGGGGATATTTCAAGAAATCCTTCAAATCTCTAAAACAGCTGAAATATTTAAACACATTCATACTCCAAAATACCATTCTACATGGAATGTAAAGCATAAGGAGTCCTACTGCAATGTATATTTAACTGCAAATTATCTCCTTAAATGGATCCAAAAGTATTTACTTTCTTTTTCTCTTAAGTGATTCGGTGGCAAACTTCCCATCAAAACCTGCTTAAATGAATTGCAAAGCACCATAAATTTTACCATTTTGGTACAAAAGAGCATTGAAGCATATTGTGAGTGCCATGTAGTTACCTGGAGTTGTGCTTCTATCCCAGGAGACTATCAGAACGCCAGTATCAGGATTGGGCTCAAGATGCAAGTTGGTTGGTGGTGACAAAGCTGCAAGCAGTGAGACAAATGGTACATCAATGGCAGTGAGAATCACGTGAACTCCCTCAGCACGCCCTCTCTGCAGACCATATCCTCACCCTTCAAAATCAGCTAAAAAGAATCTCCTGAATGCCCCCACTCTGACTGAACCAGTGCTATCACCACCTATGTGTCCAAAAAACAAACACCTCAGAGATGAGATGAAAGAGCTACAACTGCCATGCCCAACTATTCATGGGAATACACAAATACACATGGGAAGCACATACAAAGGACAATGAGGGCAAAGCAAACGTGTCATACGTGTAGTCACTCTCCTGACGATGGGAGTCTCTCTCTCCTGGCCGTCCATCAGCACCGTGAGGCTGTAGGTGTACTCTACTCCAGGGGTGAGGCCGGATATCACAATGCTGCCGGAATCGGAGATCACCTCCCGAGGAGCCTCTCCACCCTGGCTTGGGCGCACGCCCAGCTGCAGGGAAGCCACAAACAGGTTGCTTTTCAGTCTCAGAAACTCTTATCGCACAAGCTATCAGCATTCGTATGCACCATCAAACAAGAGCAGTACGGCCTGTAGGCTTCACACCAACTTCATGTTAATCCAGAACTTGTGTCTTAGGTAACCTGTGCTCAAGTTGGGTTGTTTTCCTATCCCAGGGGTGTGTACCTTTGGGGTACAAGCCTTCATAGACCCACTAGTACAAAGACTGGAGATGTAACTACAAAGGATGGAAAGCCTTGGTTACAGAAGGTGTCACTGGTGAACGTGACCTGAAGCCCAGACACATACCTGCATGACTCCTAGTGATCTGTCAGCAGCATGTCTTTTGTACCTCTTCCCTTTGTGATACTATCTTCAGTGTGGTCCTCAGCTTTCATGATCCTCCCTACCCTAGTTAGGCATGAGTAAAAGAAATAAGGGACTTTGTTTTTCCATACCTTGAAGCCAATCCTTGGGGCAGGTGTCCAGGTGATAACAATAGAAGTCTCAGTCACTTCGGTGTTAAAAGGAGGAACGGATCCAACAGGCTGATCTGTGAGGTGAACAGAGTTACAATCTAGTTGCTGTGACGGCACTGAACCATTGGCAAATCTGACTCATAGCAGCCCAAGCAGAAGCAAGATGCTGAATTCTTATTACTTTCAAAAAAAAACAAGTGGTCAGGGAAGATCTGACAGACAATTTCTGCCTGCTCATAGCTTTGATAGACCAAATATGCAAATGGTTTAATCACAGCTGGTGTTGGTTTTGGTCCTGAAGAAAACTAAGTCCTAAGACATCCTAAGTCCTCTGTCCACTCAACCCCAGTTATTTTGGGGAATGTTTTTCTTGGCACAGTAAGTAAACTATTTCTCAAAGAACAGCTTTCCCCTTCACCCACCATTTGCCACTTAAAAGATTCTGTCATTCACTCATCTCAGGTAGGACTATCTCACCCCTCATCAGTGCCTTCAACATTTGAGGCCACACCCAGTAATCTCCTGGGTGTTTTTGTCCTTTTCATTTTATTTATTTATTAAATATTTAAGGCTGTCTGTCAGCCAAAAAGCCTGGGAGTAACAAGGTCAACAGTGTTATTCTGGTAGAGTGTCAACCCTTATCTTAATTCTTCATTGTCACAAAAGAAGCCATGTGGTAATTTAAAAAGAGGATGTGGTTCTGGGCTTAGATGGTGAGGATTACTTCATTTGAGTTTCACTAGTTTATATGACTTCATCATTATTTAAACAGTAAATCTATTTCTTATCTCTAGAAGTGTGTGTCACTTCTTACAGAACTCTTCACTCCTGCATTTCATTTGCATGAAAGAAATGATAAATAGTGTAAGTATGAAGGACTTTTTCTTAAAAAACAAACAAAAAAACAAACAAACAAAAAAACTCCACAATGTTAGTGTCAGTTTCTGTGTCTGCAGTTAGACCTGAGAAATGATGCTGTTGGCTCTATACAGGCTAATTATTCCTTGCTTGCTTTATGGAAAATTTTGCTTTCCTTGATTTGTTATGCCCAAGCCAGACAATTTTTTGTCATTCAGTTCCTCAAAACTGGGGTATTAGTTGGGAGTTTCCATTATATTGCTTTTAATCACCAAAAAAATGAAATACATTTTTATTTTAAACTTTTTGATGCAAATAGCTTCTTCCCTGCCAAAGAAGAACAAGAAGCATTTCCCAAGCAATTATGCTGGGACATTATTTCCAAAGGCCTTTTCTGTGAAGCAAGTCACAACAGCCACTTTCTGCACACGCCTGCAGTTCAGAAGGGCTAGGGCATCAGAGAGGAACGTGTGCCCATTGTACTTACAAGTTGTGAAGACCCCAGTCTCTCTGTTGCTTTGCAAGTCATCTTTAACTGCCACTAGGTAAACTGTGTACTCAGTGCCTGGCTGCAGGTTCCTCAGAAAGTACTTGGTGGCAGAAGGTCCCACATTGTAGGTCTTTGGTTGGCCTCCTCTCGTGGGACCCGCAGTCAGTCGGTAGCCTGTGATCACAGCACGGGGCCGCGTCCACAAAACTAAGACCGTGTGCTCCGTGGTATTGAGAAACCTCAGGTTGGTGGGGGCATCAAGCTCTGGGGAAGAAAAAGAAAAACATGCAGGAGTTTAACCTGCATGTATGTTAACCTCCTGCCAAAACACGCCTGCTTGCCAACCCATTTCCATAGCAGGTCCACTTCCCCTCTTGAAAGCAGGGGTGAGAAGTGAGGCTCTCAAGCCTGTGTTTTTCATTTACACCATGGGTATAACAGCAGAGGAGAGAAATGGAGTATGACCATGAAAGAGCTGGAAGTAGGAACCAAATCACCACATCCATGTAACTGTGCTTCAGGTGATCTGCACCTGCCCTGCTTTTGGGCTCCAAGCAGAAATGACCACAAGTCACTAAGCGCTGAGCCAGGAGATCAGTGCACCCTGGGCTGTGCCAATCGGGTCACTGCCGTAAGCACCAGCCTACAAGGAAGACAGGCTCATGGCGGAGCCAATCCAGCAGCTCTCAGGAATTTCACTGCTTTGTCAGAAATGTTCAGTATTTTAAGAATTAGTTCAGTTTAGACTCTGCAGCACAGACAAGGAAAACTAACTTTAGCTTAGCTTTTTTTTTTTTTTTTAAATATTCTTTTAATTCTTTGCTCAGTCCACTCCTCAACAACCCCTTTCCCAAAGGGGAAAGAAAAAAAAAAAAAAAACAACAACAAAAAACACACACCCACATACCACAAGAATACCCCATTCTTTGCCATTTAAATATAGAAATAAATACCAGCCAATATGTTTCTGGAGAAAAATAATTCCTAAATCTACTTCAAAATAATCACACCATGGAACTTGCTATAAAACAATTCTAAGCATGCTCATCTCTCCCAAGGGACTACTGCAGTCACTCTCATGAGACTTCTTCCCCTTTTCTAACCACCTCTGGATCAAGAGCAACCTTTGGGATCTGCTGAAACTGCTAATCCAGAAAAGCACAAATGGGAGTTTGAAGTGAAAGAGCTTCCTAAGGATTGTGCTCAGTCCAGTGAATGGCAGAGAACTCGTCCCCTTCAGCTCAGCCATTTGAGACAAGATTGAGGTCGGAGCAGGAGGGATCCTTGGGCAGTTCTATCCCACCGAAGCCACTGGCAGCCTTTGCAATGAAAGTTATGGTGTCTACATAGCAAGTTTCTCCATCTTTTCTAGGCCATAATCATATACTGAAACTAGGATCAGTGAAAAGCTCTATTAATGCTTTCTGGAGGAAGCAAGCACTTTTTCCTGAATAAATACCATTTCTGTAGCTATATTAGCTTCATTAACCATTCCCCCAGAACCTTTTGGATTCATAACTTCCTGATGTTTCAGTAAAAAAACAGCTTTTGTTCCAGAAGAGCTGCTTTCTTCTTTTTCTTTGACTGGGGAAGAAGCAAGAAGCAGCAAAGACTCCTCTTCTACCAGTTCCAGATATGGCAAGAAGATAGTCCTAAAGAACAAAGGAGTGTGACCCTCCCTAAGCTCATCTCCAACTAACGGCCAGGAAATCAAATATATCTTTTCTTCATCTATAGATCTGTGTTAAGTCCCATGACAAAGACTGTTTCTTTCTCTGCTTTGTAGCCTACAGTCACTTCCCTTCTGCACAATTTAATTTGCCAGCTCTGTTAGGCTTTTATCACTTCCTCTCCTTATACCAAAGGGGGGGAGGTAGAGGGAGAAAAAAAAAAAAAGATAAAAAGCCACACACACACAGACACACACATGCACACACAGTTTATTTGTAGACAAAAGGCCAAAAAGCAAATTGCATTTACACCGTGGGAAGAGACTTTTGCTGCAGGGTTTTCCTTGGGAACTCTAAATGATTTCTTTTTCCCAGGACTTTCGATTACAGGATGCAATTTAAGTGAATAGTTTCTGAAATGTGGTTTAAGCAAAGCAGTTAAGTGGATGCTCATAGCCTATGGAAAACAATTCCAGACATTTGTTACTAGGCCTGTGCTGTCTGAATCAAATGACTATGCTCAATGTACACCTCTGGGTATAGATTTTCAGAGGGGGGGTAGCTCTATGCCTAGCTAAGGCTTCTGGGAGCAGCCACAAACATACGGATCTCACTGAACCCAGTCCCTCTTATTCAAAACGCTTTCAAGAGACTTCAGATTCCTAGTCACATCCTCACTTCTAAACACCCCACTTGGAAGAGGATGGGAGGTGTTCACATCTGTGTTGCACTCAAACTAGATTCCTAAGTCAAAGGACAAATTTTGGAACTCCATACTCCCCATACAGTCAGCGTAGGTGGTAAGAGGAAGAAACACTGTTCATGGCCCCTAACTCTACAGATACTAGTAACGTGAAAAACTACCACCCTGTTTGAAATACAATTTACTGCATTTCCTCTTCTCTCTCATCCACAGGTGTGATGCTGGATTTTCAAAGGAGAGCAACTTCTGAGTAGTTTCAGAACAGTAGATGATACAGGGAGCTGAATACTGACCCGATGAATAATGTGACCTAGCCAAGGAGGAGCACTAACACTGTGTCACCCCTGTACCACCCAGTAAATGGAATCTGTTCAAGAGCACCATGTTCCAGATGCTGTCTGATCCACTCCTGGATCAAGGAAGATGAGAGAAAGCCAGACAAAACAGATGCTAACTCTCCTTCCCACTGGAAACCTACGTCTCAGTTACTGCTCCTTTCTTCTCTGTGCTTCTGAAAGGCAGAGAGCAATGACTGCCAGACTGCACACTCTGCTTCTCACCTCGCCTCACACAGGCGATGCACCACACAGCTACTAGATGATTAGCAGCCATGCTGAGAGATCCTGCATGACCCTTCCCCAAAAACACACACTCCCTTATCCAGAGGACATTGAGATCATTGCAAATCAGTTTTCCAGGTTTCGCTGGGATGACCCTGAAGTTGCTGGAGTGGCAAGACTGCCTGCAAGACAGGCTGTGGAAAGCCAGGTCAGACAAAGCTGAAATGCAGTCCCTTTTATAACAAGTCTTGTCTTCACAAGTGCATATAGCATTTCTGCTGAAGAGGGAGCCAAATAGGAATGTAGCTGTCAGGAAGGAGATAGGGATTTTCAGAGCAGTCTAAGCAATGCTCCTATGTCACACTGAAATCTGCCCTGAGGTATTGTTGAATTCACAGGCTGTGATCTGTGCTGTAAAAGAACTACAGGGCCCATCAATTCTCAGGCAGTAATAAAAAAGTTGAATTCCAGCCATATGAAATTGTTTTAAAGTGCCATGAGAATTAAACTCCCATTGGAAAGCCCTGGAGGAACATAAATCTGCTGAAGAGATCACTGTTTGACTGAATGGATTCCCAGCCTTGTCATCCTACTTATGAGATACCTCCTGGGCTAGAATTCTTTCACTTTAAGTGCTTTGTTTATGTGTTTCTCTAAACAGAAATATTCACTTCAAAAGGCTGAAAAAAGTCTGAAGGAAAGACACTTACTGGTGGTTTGCTCTCCGGTCAAAGGTTTGCTCTCCCTGCCATGGCTTACAGCAAAGATCTTAAAGAGATATGTTGTTCCTGGAAGCAGGTCAATAACTTCAGCAAAAGAGCTCCTGGAAACAGGCAGCCTCTGGCCATGCTGGCCAGGACGATTGACAGGGATAACTTCCACCCGGTAGCCAGACACGGTGCTCTCTGGCGGGGTCCACATGATGGTGATCTTGACATCAGAAACCTCCACAAACTGCAGATCTTTGGGTGAAGGAACTTCATCTGAGAAGGGAGAGCCAATACAGAGTGTCAGGGTGAGTCCTGAGCAACTGGCAGAAGAGGCCACAAGAATAGGGTAAGGAAGCAAATAAGGGAATTTGCGCTGAACAGTTGATAGCCAGAGAATATTTACCAAACAGAAAAATGCCATGGTAACCTTAGACACACACACACCTTCCTAGACAATATTAACGCCGACTGCACATTCAAAGTGACATTACATTGCTTTAAGTACTTTATGCCTCAAGGTACTGATGATATATTGCTGTCAGAAAGAAAAACCAGATGCAACATGCTGCAGAACTTCAAGTATATGCAGAACTAAAGGCTTGAAAAGTACTAAGGACTGGAAATAAGAACTTTTTGAAAATTAAAGGAAAAGATCTTAAAAATTACCACTGTATGGTCAGAATGACTATAATTAACTTAAAATCCATCTTTTATAGTATATAAAAGTATATAGCATATAGTAAAATCCATCTTTAATATATATTTATTGAACAAATACAGGGGCTGATCTGGCCTTACTGGAGTCAAACAGAAAATTCAGTTTCCTCTGTTTGGCCCATAGCACTGCACTAGTGAATTCCTATGCTCAAATTAGGTTTTGTTAAGTTAGGACTGATACTGCCCTGCAGTTAACCAAAGCATATTTTCAGAAGATACAGATGCCAAACCAAAAAATGTCTGAGCTGAGTTTGTGCCTGGTAAATCCCACTTGCAAACACATGTGCAACTTGCACCACCATCAAATTCCATTGCCACGACATCAGATCCCAGTTCTTTCCCTACCGTTTTTTTGGTTTGGCTATTCAAGCCAATTGGTTACTTAAAGAACTCTGAAATGAGTATTTTTTCAAGTGTGCATGCTTCCAATCTAGATCACATGGTTTTATTTTGGCACATCAGTCAATGCTGAGCAATCTCCCAGCCCCACTAACTACGGTGGAGAAAAAAGTCTGAAAGGGAAGGGCAGGGGGGTGTCAGGTGAACCAGACTTGTATTGTGGTATCAAAATACGTAACCTTCAACATCTGCAGTCCAAGTACTGATGCAAAATGATCTATAAAGCTTGTAAGTTCTCTTGGGATAACCCTCCTGGGACAACTTAGGAAACTCTGATATTTCTTCTCCAAAGACACAGCCTTACAAGGCAAAAGCCAACCTTCTGACATGCCTCCAGTCTGGTCCCTAGGTATTCCCACTCCATGAATGCAAAGCAGCAGCTTGAGAGTGTCAGTCCGTAAGAACAACAAGACTTCACTACGGAATTCTATCATCAATGATATTTACGGTAACAATAATTTAAAAATACACACAGAAACACACAGTTCAGAGTCCATTCAAGAATTCAATGGCACTTCACGTTTAGCTACAGCAATGCTAACTTGCATTGCTGCTTGGCTCCACATGCTGGCAGAAAACCCTGAGATACTGATACCCAGCATATGCTGGCCCTTACCTGTGCGTGGGACGCCTGTGGTTTCCTGCTGGATGAAGACAGGAGTACTCTCCTGGTTTTCCTCTACTGCATAGATACTGATGTTGTACTGAATGCCAGGCATTAAGTCACTGAGTGTGACAGAGGTAGCAGTGTCAGGCAGGTTGAGCTCTGTACTGCTGCCTTCCACAGAAGGGGTGTAGATAATCCTGTAGCCTAAAGCAAGAGAGATATAGTGAGTCCTCAGACACAGTCAGTAGATCAGCACAAGAAACACTAGAAATGAGAACGAAGTGGATCTTCCCCTAGAGGCTGCACAAAAACAATCCTGAATTACAGTGGCATTCATGGCTCCCTTTTGCTTAAGTTCTGTCTACAGTCCATAAGTTTGTAATGCCTTGTATTCATGAGCAATCTGACCTGGATCAGAATATTCCTGAGCTTTGGCATACATGTTTAAGGCCTATGCAGCTCTCATGTTTGTTATGGGATGGTCTGGATGACAGATATATAGACAAGGTCATGGTGCCTGTTTATTTAACCCAGATCAACTAAGAACCATTTTTCATCCAGCTGTCCAAACTGCAAACAGTAAAACCTTTTCAGCTCTACACCAAGCAAGTGCTGGACTGCTCATGTGCTTTCCAGCTGCTCTCCTAGACTGCCAGACTTAAAGCACCCACCCTCTGTCCTGAGTTACATGTTTTCTTTTTGCTAGATTTCAGATTGCATCAGTAGTGCTCAATAGGTGCACTCCAGTTAGCCAAACCTGTGATGGGAGCCTGTGGTCGTCTCCAGCTGATGACAATTGATGTGTCATCTACGCTCTCCACGGTGTGCTCAGGGGGTGCATCAGGAGCTATTTAAGGGAATAACAGAGGAGAATGGCAACCTCGAGTATGTGATATGACAAAAAAGTAGCGAACAATTCACTGAAGAGTTGCTTTCAAAGCACAGTAATTCCCAGCCACACATACCTGTAGTCTGTGAAGTAGACAAGATCAGGTTCTGCTCTCCTTCTTCAGAGATCTGGTAGACATTAACAATGTACTTGCGACCAGGAAGCAAGTCAGGGATGTTGACAGAAGTAGCTGTGCTTGGAAGATCTAAGGGAAAGAAAGAAAAACAGAAGCACTTTAGCAAGTCTCCTTTCTTCTCACAAAGAGAGATAACAGAGACATCTTCCTATCTGGGCTGAATAACAGTTTCACCGTGATAAAACACCGTGATTGTTCTGTAATGTATCTTTAGTTCACATCGGAAAAGCTGTGTGAAAAGCTAGTACAGCTCTCTACACTCAGCAAGCAGGAACACCTAGGAAGCAAGGGCTGGGCTGCGATATAGGCAGGGCAGCTGGACTAGTAGTGCTCTGCATTCTGCTGGCCTTTAGCCAGCTCAGCTGAGTACTTGGTGCACACCTGTAACTGTCACATTTTTGATATAGAAAACTTGAACGAATTTTCACATAAATAGCTCATGTGGAAAGACTAGTTCATGAGTAGGGATGAATGGCACAATGAGTACTGATGAACTTCTCTCCCCACACCTCTTTCCCCAGATGTCCACCTACACTCCAGGTGTAAGAAATTTCCCATTAAGCAGCCCCTTTCTGGCCAGACAGCAGTCAACCATCATAAGGGAAACAGAGTTGCCTTTAGTTCGCCTTAAAACCTCTGTCTGTGGATAGATGAACTTAGGGGCTGGTTCACTACAGTTTGGCTGTCTGGGCAGCCAGTATCAAGGCAAGAAGGTGCTGCAATTGCTGGCAGTTCCAGCATAAGCCACCCTTAGTCATAAGTCCAAGCCTGCAAACTTGGCAGGGGCAGCAGCTGAGGGGGAATTACTGGGTCAAAAGATTATTGTTCTTTTGCTCATGTTGTTCTTCTGTCACACATATGGCCTAATAGATGTTTAGCAAAACATAATAGATGTTTAGCAAAACTGACAGAGCAGCCTAGGAGAGATATCTGTGAAGGAACAAGTAGCCAAAAGAGTAAATGTGAAAGATGCACCCTGCCCATTCTGACACAAGGACAAACTGGTAACAGAGGAAATTAGTCTTGTGGCAGTTTTTTAAAAAAAAAAAAAAAAAAATCTGTCTGCAAAGCAACTCACTTCAGGATGGGGAAGAAGCTATTAAGGCTGCATGAGTCTTAAAAAAAAAATGATAATACAGTCATAAAAAAGTCATGGCAGGGGAAGTCTACCCACATGTATTAAAATAGAGACACTGCCTCTAGTTCAAGGTGCTCTCAGCTCCAGGACCCTGGGAGAGCATTATGAGCTACTGCTACATACTTGCCTTGTCCTCATACAAGACAGCATACTTTAGGCATGAGATTATGGCCACTGATAGAGAAACAGAAAACAACCAGATCCACTGTAAGCAATGCACTGGTCTAGCAGACCCAAGCAAGGTCTCACCAAGATACTGTGGCTCATCACCCTCCTCGCTCAGCTCGTATTCAACACGGAATCCGGAAACTGTGTCGGAAGCAGAAACCCAGGAGACAACGAAGCTGCTGGCTGTGATTTCAGTGACCGACTCTGAAGTAGCAACCATGGGAGGAAGGAGAGTTGTTTCCCCTGAAACAGTGTTGCCTACAAGACAGAAGAGGTTTAAATAATTACTGCTGCTTGCCTATTAACTGGAATGCATATCAATACCATGTCAATGGGAAGGGATCTAGGGAAACCATCACATGGTGAGTTTAGGTGTTAATGAGTACATCTTCTACCCCACTGTTTGACTTACTTGTCACTGCTGTGGTGCTGGTTGTGGTAAAGTCAAAACGAGTAACTTCTTTGTGGCCATACTGCTGGACGCTGATGAGCTGTCCCTCATATATCACACCAGGCTTCAGGCCTGAGATGGTGTAGGAGTTCAGGTGACCTGGGATGGTGGCTTCTTTCCAGTGCTTTCCAGTGTTTTTCTGCAAGAACAAGGATGCTCATATCTTAGAAGACTCCAGAGCCTGCAAGCAGGGGCTTCCAGGGACCTAATCTGCTGCACAGTTACTGGGTAACTGAATGCAGCACTGAACAGTTAACGCACAGCACCAAGTCAAAGGAGATGAAAAAGGATTACCAGGAAGCAAGGCTAGTAGCATGTGCTGTGATTACATTTTACTGGGGTAAATTCAAAGCAATTTCATTTTGAACCTTAACAGGAGCATTTTTTGTATCCACTAACACACATATCTTTATCAAAGATGCACTAAGGCATAAGGAAAGGCTAGAAAACGCATATTTGAAGGCTGTTCGCATTAACCCTCTAAGCTATCATCTGAAAACATACAGAACAGTTCTTCTACTCTGTTTGAGCTCTTTGGGACTCTCTAAAATAAGGTTCCTTTCTCTGAGGTTTGTACCCGAGTGCTTTAAAGTCCATTTCACTCAGGCCTTGATCCAAGATACACTTAAGCCTGTAGAAAGACTTGAGTGCCTTTAATGGCTTTGGATCAGGGCCTTTGTTGTTCTCTTTAATAACAGGCAGCATTGAGGTACTAACGTTCTTAATGATTAAGCGGTCTTTTGTGAAACTGCCCTCTGGGGAACTTAAACACAACTCATCTGCATTGGTTGAAACAAATCATTCCTCAAACGAGAATAAGCCAACAAGCAGTGGTTAACCAGCTTTGGCTTAGGCTTTATGGAAGAAGGGAGATGACTTGGTTTAATCCTATGCTGCCCATTTGTATCTTAATCCTATACATTTTTACCTTCCCACAACTACCTTAGTTGTCTCTGGACATGCACACAGTACTAAAACAGTGTATCTTAGGATAAGGAAACTTTCAGATTGATCTGCATTAAAGTGAGCAAGAATGAGGTTAGCCTGCTTACTTTGCTGGTGCTTTTCTTAAGGAGTTTTCATAAATTGCAAACAGTAGCGCTTACACACAAAAACAGTATTTATACAGCACTAGTCATTTTTGATTCTCAAAGATGGATCCTGTTGCCTTGACAGGACACAGACATTGAATTAGCAACTAAAGCTCACTGAAAACACATCAAGTATTTCTTTCAGTTGTCAGAAAAGGCCAAATAAAATATTTTTGGACACAAAAGGAATCTTCATGAGGAAATGTGCAAGTTCTCATTGAAAAGAACAGCTAAATGAAGACTCCACAGGTGAAAGTCTTGTGCTTTTAACAACTAGGTGTTTCTGGAGCTCAGAGCGCATCTATTGGTCTAGTCGAGCATGGCACTTACTGGCCTCCAGCGCAGAATGTACTTGGTGATATGAGAGGGTTCTGGTGCGTTCCACTGGATGGGGTGGGAATTTGGCTGATTTGTGCTCTCTGTAATGATCACCTGAACAGGTCCAGTTGCCCCTGAAAGAAAAAAAATTTCCATTTTTAACATAATGAGGATAGTTTCCTTCTGTCCTTTTTGCTGAGTCAAAGTGTGTGGCTGTAAGTCATGTTTTCATTTTATCATTAATGTTTTTAGTGCTCAATAGAGAACTGATGAATCGAGCAATATATTCTGTGGTGGAGCTGGCACGTGCTGTCTGGGCGCACTTCTCATGGGTTATCAGGGAAACAGAAAACAGAAGTGAGCAAAACAAAGTCATTGTTCAAGGATAGGGAGCTGCTCAGCACCTATTTTGATCAATTAGTATCTTCAGCAATTGGAGTTAATTTAAAAAGAAATCACTGCCAAATAATCCTGAGGTATGGTGAGAGCAAATGCCTGGTCTTGAGTAGTCCCTGCTAAGGGATACTAACCTTTTACTATTTTGCTACATTTCCTAATCATTTACTCTGAAATACAGGATTTTCATGAATCTGCAGAGCACTTCTAAGTGATGAAGCATGTCTGGTACACACAAACCAAATCAAAAGGGTAGCAGAAGGTGTGAGACAAATCAGGCCCATAAACACACTAAAATATAAGTTCAGTGCTCTAATGTTCAGGAACTCTCAGTAGTGCTCTAAAGCTTATAGCTACTGATTTCTTCTGTTGGCACATTTTCCCCCTAAAGCTTTCTAGGTAGAGAAGGGAAAGGTTTTGTGACTCTCCTCTTAGTCCCTCCTGCTCGCTGCTGGGGAGGTCTCACTGAATGCTTAGCAGCACTGCATTCACGTGTTGGTCCTCAGAAAATACCAGCAACAAGCAGCCGAGAACCCGTAGGTAACTGTGTTTCTTTAGCTATTAAATACGTCTTACACACATACTTCTATTTATAATTTATTTGGACAACTGTGTAACATATATACCTGCTCCATATTTAACAGGACTTCCAACCAAACAAACCTGTGCCCACACACAGAATGTTTCAAAGCCCAACCTACATTCAGAAACACTAGATTTGGTTTATTTACACGCTTCCAGTCACTCTTATGTCTAAAGAAAGCCCAAAAGCTTGGGCTCCAGTCTGGAAGCGTGCATTCTTCACATAGCTCAGGGAGATGTTTGTTTTAGCAGTCTGACAGGAGTCAATGAAGCTCAGCAAGCCCCAAGAAAGAAACTCCCGGGGAAATAAAAAAGCCAAAGGCAGCCTGCTTCCTATTCTAAGAAAGGCAGTCCCTGGTTTTGCCTGCTGAATGTCATATTTCTTGTCCCTGCCTCACTGGCTGTGTGGTGACAGATAGAAAGGCTGCTGGGTGCAGGCCTTGCTCAATACTGCAGCAAAGACCTTCCAGATGACATGAAGCAAGTCATGCAGAAAAGAGGTGCTCGTGCCATCCATGAGAGGCATTAACAGACTTTAAGTGTGCTGCAGGACCTCTGAATTAGTCAGGGCTCCCTTTATCCAGGGCCCTCCTAAACTAAAACCCTCTCTCTGCACAAGATGATCAACCTCCGTTTCCCTCTTCACACTCATGGGGCATTTAGGGAATAAATACACTGCAGTTACTGAGCAGACTAATATACTTGTTAAACCTGTCTTGACAGAAAAACAGCTGTTGATTGAAGCTGCCATATCCAGTTCTGACTTTCTCCAAATTTATGCTAGGAGTTTAGTTAGGAAGCAAATAACATGTGTGTAGTCTTCTCCTCCCAGAAGAGGAGTCATAACAACACAGATTTCATATTTCATCTCAGAGTAAGACACTGGCAGTTGCAACCTCAAGCAAGAAGGCAGAGGGATTCCTCTTATCCCATTCTGATCAGGGAACGAAAAGAGAACCAACGTACAGAAGCTCAGACTGGATCTATACAGATTTCCTAAAACCGACTGGGCAAATGAAAGTTCAAATATTTAATTTCAGGGCAGTGATCAGGGAAAAGTGATCAGTGATGAGGGCTTCATTCTGTGGTGGATTTTGCTTCTGTAGCAAGTGGAAAAGAAAAAGCCATATATGTGACCGTTTTAAGGAACAGAAACTGCAGATGTGACGCTGCTAAATACCAAGAAACAATCTAAACTCAGGTTACTTGAGCCTAGGCATTCTCCAAGTAAGGTCTGGCTCAGGAGCAGCTGTTGAGGAGCCTGACTCACTCTCTGAACACGACACCTGTATGTGTCTACCAAGAAGGATAAAGAAATGGTTCTGTTCTAAAAGGAAGCCACTTGAGCTGCTTAGGAAGAGCCCCCCATTACAAGACCTGGAAAGCTGCAGAAACCCAGTGTTTGCAGAAATTACACTTATTAGGAGTTGAAAATGATATGGAATGATGTACAGAAACCTGATGAGGTAAAGGATGGGGAACACTTAGATGATTTACATTTGAGTTTCTTACCAGGATATGTCTGCAGTGGCTGGCAGTGCCATTCTCCAATACCACGGCCATAGCAGTAACACTGGTATCTGACACCATGCACGTACTTCTCCCATGAATCTCCAATCTGGTAAAAGGTACGGGTTTCTGAATCTTGGCATTGATCTAAAGGCAAAAAAGAGACAATTAAAGCACCACACATTGTTCAAACTATCATGGAAAACGTAACTCAAAAGTCAGAACCCCTCCTTTCCCAAAAAAGGGTAAAATCAATATTTATTTGCAAACATTACTACATAGAAAGAAAGCAGCAACAAAAATCGAATCTCAAACCAAGGTCCTTGATATATCACTGTATGCGTTTAGTCTGGTATTGGGGGACTAATTCATTACTGACACATTTCTTAAAATCCTGTTAAGTACAGGACAGATCCACCCGGCAAGCTCTCCAGCAAAGTCAATGGGGGTGGAGGGTCCTTCAAGGAAAGATTTATTTTTCACTCTGTGGAAACTAATAATGGTCCAGTCAACTGAGTAAGTTCCATCTCTCATCCAAAAATGAACCATGCTGCTCTCAAAGAAATCAGTGCTAAAGTTCCTACTGTCTTCAGTAGAATCCAGTCATACTGTGAGACTGAAGTGACCACTTAATTTCCAGTGCAGTCATTCCAGATTTAGCATTGTATGAACCAAAGAAGGATGGATCAAATCCCAAAATCAGCTTATCTTGTGTAAATACAGCACAGCATCAATGTTTTAATACACTTCCTACTCTGACCTATGTCCGTATTTCTGTCTCAGTGGAATCTTTCTGTGAGAACCAACACCATGCTTGTTTGGATAAAACAGAAGCCTAGATTAGAGAGATGACAAAATTGCTGAACTCATCCCCCTTCTCCCTTTAAGCAGTAATTTTCAGAAGCATTACAATCTGAGTTCCTCCAGTGAACCTACATACATACTTCTGCAAGTAAAGCACAGTTTAACCACCAGTTCATTCTAATAGATTTTTTTGGCAACAGTTCAAAGTTCTCCTGGATTTAGTCATTGCAAATCAAACAAACAAACAGATTTTATGTTCCAAACTAGGTTCACTGAGGAAGGAAGGGCAGGCAGAGAAGATGAAACCTCTTCATTCCTGCACAGAACCGTGACGGTTTTAACTAACCTCTGGAGTGCTATTAACACGTGTTTTCATCTTGAGCTTTCTCTTAGCCAGAGCAAAGAGGATCCAAATAAATCATTTTAGTCCAAGATAAGTTCATGTGTAATGAAGCTCCTTTCTCGGTTCAGTGAGGAGACCAAAGTGTTTTAGGAAAGAAAAGCAGCAAAAACATGTTTGCACATCACTACCTAGCTCTGTTCATTTACCAGCAATCAGTTGGAGACCCCTATCTACCAAGCTGACAGTTCAGATACCAGAGTTGGCCTAACATGTCCTATTATCCCAGTTACTACTTAAAACTACCTTTTAGAGGTATGTTGCCACTGTTCTTTGCTGTTGCAGCATCATCAACTTCTGTTGCGTGTCTGATAACCTAAGCTCACCTCTTTAGAGCTACAATTCCTCTACTGATTACCCTTCCAACAAATACAGCATTACTACTGTGGCAGTTGTGCAATTTGGGGCATAAGCTGGGCAAACAGTGGGTCCAGATTCATACACACCATTTTCACCACAGCACAACCAGTTCTTGCATAGCTACACTCTGTGTTTGGCAAACAGGAACAGCTGGCAACTTACCAACAGGATCACATTTCCATCTGCCCCGACCCTGGCCAAAGCACGTGCAGTTCAGCATGTGCCCCTCATCATGACGCTTGTGGAATGTCTGGTTCACATCATAGGTGATACCGTCCACAATGCACTGGTCTGTTTGAAAAAGAGCAGAGACACTTTGTCAGCAAGAACTCAAAGGGGAAAGACAATTTTTTTTTTTTTTTTTTTTTTTGCTTAGCACATAGTTCCCTCCTCTTGATCAGCTTACAGGGGCTGACCATGACAAGCTCCATCCCTTCAAAAGAGAGTCCTTCAATACTTACGATCACCACAGACTACTGCTGCACATACACACTGCTGCTGGCGAGTTCCTTCACCAGCAGTATGCAAATAAGCACCACTTGAAGCAAAACAGTCTGTAGGATGCAGTCCAACATGCTAAGCATTATTCAAACTACAGAAGTGCTTGGTTGTTCTCTATGAGTTTCTCCACGTGGAAAAAATTAAAACAGCACACTAATGCTTTTCCTATCTCCTCTGATAAGGTCTAGACTAATACCTTGGTGTATGCTCCAAATCATTAGAGCTACACAAGGAGCAAAGGGGTACTCCAAATCCATAAAGATATCACAGGGATATCACCATAATCCATAAAGATATCCATAAAGATACCACCAATTTTATGCTAGGGGGGTATTTCTGTTACACTTGACTGTAATCTAAAAAGGGGAAAAGATGTATTTATGTCCAAAATGCCACTGGTGCCTGCTAATATGCTCTGCCTTCAAAAAGCAGCGGCCAGATCCTATGCTCAAATACAATGGTATCAGCCTACAGGGGTCAATGAGGCTATGGCAGCCTGGGATGTGGCCCAGAACTCTTAATGGCAATCTAATCAGAGCAAGGAAAAGACAGACAAAACAAATAGGACAACCACTCTAGAAGCACGTTGTTTTGCTAACGAGGACCCAGGAGGCCTAAGTTCAGACTCAGTCACAGGGCTTCCATCCTTGGGGAAGTGACTCAGTAAATCCCAGGCCTTCATTCCCAATCATATTTTCCCACACCACAGCTCCAATGGCAGCTGAGGGACTTCTCTGGTTGCTATGTTTCAACAGCCCTGCTTAGATAACCTCTGGCTTTTGAGAAAGGGCAGAATCTCCCCCCCTTGCCCTTCCATCAAGGGAGACCACTAACTCAGGGATGAGACTGCAGACAAGTAGCCACCTATGCTGGGAAAGGAGTTTCACAGACCAACTTCTAGCTGTGCATTTCTCACTGCTCTGAGGGAAGTGCACAAAAAAAAACTCCAAGTCTTTGAGTGAGCTTTTCCCTATAAATTATATCCCATTTCAGCAGTGGTGCTCAAGGCCTTTCTTGGCGTGTTGACAGCAATCCCCCACCCCCAGCCTTTTCCAGACACAAAGCCAATGCTGTGAGCTAGCTGTAGGATGATCAAATGTCTGTGCTTTTAAGTCTTTCCTTTTTTTCCTGATGTTGCTTAAGCACTTGTCCACTTGGGCCACGTATAGAAGTTTGTAAATAAATAATCTATATGAAAAGCTGGCAGGGCAGCCCTGAGATTAGCCAACAGAGATTCATCCAACACAGACAAATTGAAAACTGCACTGAGGAACAATAAAACAGACAGCTCGGCACTCAGACTTCAGACTAGTCTGGGGCCTCACGCGTTCATGGGAGGGGGAAATACCTCTGCTCTCCATAAAGCCACAAGGGCACTAATGCCTAAATGTAGACAGAAGGAGGCAGGGACAAGCTAAATCACGGTTTCTCTGCTTCCTAGCCTACAAAAGCTGAATCTGTACTTCTCTAGCATGTCATCAATGGAAGAACTTCACATAGACCCTCTGATTCCCTCTCTATTCCAAAGGGAATTGCATATTTGACTTGAGTCAGGGCTCCAATTCCCAGCAATGGGAATTGAGAGGAAACCATTTTCTCCCAGCCCAACATTTAGACTGTGATGTCAACATAGAGAACAGTACCTCTGAGCTGGGAGTAGGCAATGCAAGTCCATTCTCCACGGCCATTTCCTACACAAGTACATCTCATCATATGGCCCATGTCATGTTGCTTATCCCACTGGTCCCCAACGCGGTACATGACACCATCATTTGTTGTGCAGATTTCTTCATGGGCTGGTTGAGAAGAGAGTAAAAGGATGTTTTACGCTGCTAGAGTTAACATGGTCATGAAGGCTCAGACCATTTGCAAGTGCTTCTTCATACTGTGCAGTAGTTTCTGCATCTTAACACGGAAGTTGTAGAAACCCATTCCATTTCAAATACCATTTTAGCTGGGTGATGTTCTCTAAATGTATACCCCTTCTAGAGATTCATTCCTTTTAATTCTCTTTAGAAAGCTACAAGAAGCAACTTCTGTACAATGTCCAAGAGATGCTGGGTGAATGAATCAGATGTTACATATATGCCTTTATATGAGCATAACCATTTAAGTTTCAGAAGCTGTTGCAGTGCTCAGATACTGCATTGCCTTGAGTTGCAAAGCCTTGTCATTTAAGAACTGGGAGTCTTATTCCCATTAACTACCCTCCATTCTCATGCCCATTCCCAACACCACCCAGACAAGCAAAGGAATGTAAGAACAGATCACAATACTGGCTTTACTCTCTTTTCCAGAGTAACCCACATTTTAAGGGCACTCTTGTCCCTACCCACCTACTGGGCCACAGGAAGCGATGAGATGAGGGCAAAGGTTTTTAGCAGATAAAAAAATCTCACTCCCCATTAAGTGTGACAGTACATGCTCTAATGAATCTGCATCAGTTTACACTAGCTGCCAACCATGCCTGCCACTAACTGGTAGCAGAAGAGTAACAAAAACTTCCTTCTCCTTATGCTGCCCAAGACTCTGCCAAGATTCATTAGTGAGCAGAAAGAACAACACAAAATTTAAATTCTTTAAAGGGTTTTGGTCTGGGAAGGAACTCACTGGAAGTCATCAATAACTTAGTCAATGACAGCCAGCTCTTTACTTGGCAGCTCAAAAGATTCCTTATAAATACTCCATAATCTATTTATGGTCTTACCAGCCATGGGGCAGAAACCAAATTTCTGGTCAGCATCATAGTTCTCAGTGGTTCCACACCACTTCATGTTGTCTCTCCGTCCCTCAGAAGTACAATCAGTGTAGTTGCGGTTGTTATACAGGAAAGGGAAGTGGCACAATGCACCATTGGAGTTGCCACCTCGTGTCTGGACCAAAACTGCATAAGAATACAAAGAAAAAAGATGCAAGTGAATCTTGTTCTCCCTCCTAGCAGGCATGAAGCATTTAACCACTAACTTCCCCCCCCCCCCTCCCCATTTCTCTGTATACTCTTTATGATATTATCCATCAATCTCTTCTTGGCTTAAATTAATTCAGATCTGGAAACACAAGCCTTAAACAAGGTCAATTCAGTTCAAACATTGCTGTGGAAAGAGTTGCTGGCACACCAAGGCACAGGAATTCCCGGGCAAGAGGGAAGACCAAAGCCTTCTGTGTTTGGGAGGGGCCTTTGCAGACTTCGTACCTGCACCCAAGTAATACAATAATCTCAGTTCTCTTAGCACCTGTATCTTCACTGAGGCTGTCACCCAGTTACACCCTTTGGCTTAAAGTAAAGTCTGAGTTCTTAAAAAGGGTTACAACTTGTTTTTGTACAACAGCACAAGTCAACAATCTCTCTGCAGGTTGCAATCTTTATGTTTTGCAAGCAGCAGCAGAAAGAGGAATCTAATCTACATGAACTATTCACCTCTTGAGCAACTGGTTTACAAGCAATGGAGCATAAGGAAGCATTTGCTTAGGTTTTTCTGTATTGGTATTTCTTATTCCCACGGTATATCACAGGAAGTGCTGTTCAAACAAGAATGTGTGGGGGCAAGGAGGGGAGAAGCCTTTTCTTTCTTTCTTTAAAAGGGCATTATATATGCTGGAGAGAAGAACTTGGCTTGTATAAGAAAAACAATAATAGCAGTATTTTCTCTGTATGTTCTCAGAGGAGGCTGCTTGGATACTGTTCCATGGATGTCTGTCTGATGGACTTCCCAGGAAATGTAACCACACAGGTAGGTTTGTGCTGTAAAGGGAACACAACCCTGCACAACAAAGGGAATGCTGCTGCATTACTCATGCACCATCTCTTGAGCACAGTGACCACAAATCACAACAGAATTACTGCTATATATGGCAGCCTGGCTAGAGAGACAAGATTGAATGAGTGACAGAGGACTGCGCAAATTGTGCTTCATGGAGATCCTCTCCTTTGCAGCCTAATATGGGCATTGGCTCTAGCAACTCAGCCAAGCAAAGAAAGTCTAAGTATCTTTGGGGCTTGAACTCTACTCTGACTAGAAACTCCTGTTCTAAGCTCAGTCCAGGGAAGAGAAGAACAGGACTCAAAGGCTGTACCTATGTCACCCTGGCTACCCTCCAAAGGTGCCAACAACACAAAAACATCCTGCCTCCAGATAACCCACAGCCCACACAGCTGCCTGGGTTGCCTGGATATTGGGGCATGCCCAGAGTCCCTCCAAATTGCAGGACTGTTCTGACGGCCTGTTGCTACAGGCTCTGCTTCTACCATCTGCTTGAGGGACATGCATGTATGAAGAATCTCTGAGAGGGACCTACCATTCTGCTCTGTACAGAAGGAGTATCTCCTGTCCTGTTCAAAGTTGGAGGTGGTGCTGCACCAGAGGTGCCCATCTGTACGGCCTTCAGTGGTGCAGGAGTAGAAAGTCCTCCCATCATAGGTGAAAGGCAAAACACAGGCTTCTCCATCAGAATTGCCACCATATGTCTGAGTTGCAGCTTTAACACAAAAAAATCACAGCATTAGATTCTGGCTCAAAGCAATCCCTGATCTTAGGGCTCCAAAACAGCAATAGGCTCTTTGGGCCAAATCTCTGGCTGCTGTGAACCCATACTGACTTCCAAGGATCTGGGCCAACACACACCAGCTGAAGACTTAGTCCCAGAGCTGTGTCATTCTTTTATACGGTTTTCCAAGCATATACTATTGCAGCTTGCTTTGAATAAAATTATTAATGCTGCTTCCCAAGGGCTTTGTTTTCTCTCTGCAGGTTATATATAACTCACTGGGAAAAGTTTGTAGCCTCCAGAGCCAGGCTTCAAATAATTAAAGCAGTTTACTTCCTCACTTGTACCCTTCTCCATTTTTCAGTCTTGCTCAGACCCAAAACACAGACTCATACCTATTTCCCGACAGCTGACTCCATTGCCCAGGCAGGTGCAGAGCATTTGCTGGCTTCCCTGTGTCTTGAGCCACTGCATCCCCACGGTGTAGACCACTCCATTATCCGTGATGCACTGACCGTATGGCTGAGGCTGGGGCTGTTGAGGTTGTGGCTGGTACAAGGCAGTCTGCAAATTTGTAAAGCTCGGAGAGCCAGAACCTGCAGCAGGACATGGGAGAGAAGTGAGACTGGATATCCAGCATTACAAAGCTAAAGAGAATACTTCTATTAAATGCTGAGATAATGAAGTCTTAGGTACTTTTCACCAAGTTAAAATTACAACACTCTTAGCTTTGCTACACACATTCTAAACATTCCTTTTCATACCATTAATTTGAGCTCCATTTAACAAATTCCAGAATTTAGAACAACTCTCAGTTCTAATGATGGCCTTCAATTTCTACCATTGGAGAACAGTTTAGCAAGGATTAAAAGTAGTCTCTTTCATGGGAATTGTAGAGAATCAAGAGTTTGGGTTTTGTTATGGAAAAAGCATGTTAGTTGATGGAAATCTAGAACAATAAACTAAGACCAGTAAGCACTGAGAAGGTAGGAGGATGAGACAAAGAAAGTATTTATTCTGAGTTCTCCATTGTTGAAGCAGAAAAACAAATGTATTCCTTTATTCTGGAATTTTTCAACATTGAATCAAAGTTTTGGCCACATCATTCTGACTAGCTGTGAGACAAACACATTTCTTGTCTATACTGTGGACACTGCTAATGTTTCCCACAGCAATCCCCTCAAGTCAGCTCTGCTGAAAAAGAGAAAGTAAAGCCAGCAAAGCAGTGCACCCCTTAAGCTCTGAATTTTGAAGTGCAGACCTTCTGAGATTTGGAAGCTAAAATACTGGCACCTACAGTTGAGTGTTTTACCAAAAAAAGCTCATAGTAGCTACTACATGAAAATGCAGGGAAGATTTACTCTGCACACAGCAGAAGAAAAACTAGATCCTTAAAATGGCAAGAATAAATTTAGGAGCTGTAGACACTAGCAGAATTTGGGCAGAAGGGTTACATTACCTCCTAGATACTTTATAACAAAATTGCAAGACATCTGATGTTCCTGTTTTAAACAGGATTGTATACATCCTGTGACACCGCTATTCTTTGAAGCTCAACGAGAGGCAATTTATTTTGTCAAAAAAATTGTACAAAAGAAAATTTAAAGAAAGTCTGAATTACTATGGCATATACACCAAATCAATATATTAACTCAAAGTGTCATGTTTGCAAATCAGAGCTAGAAGATATTTCCTATAGATGTATTATCCTAGGTATGTGATGTATTGCATTGTGATCATGCATGCAACTGTGTATGGGCAAACCCCATTTGGGTAAAGAAACCAAGCATAAATTTATAGTAACTATGTAGGCACAAAAAAAAGGAGCATCTCCCAAACTCTGACCCTATTTCTTGCTAATCTTTCCCTGACAAAATTCTTAAATGGCACAATTAGGATGGTACAGTTCAACATCAAGTCCAAGTCATTCCAATATGTGTCATAGCTCAGTTCTTCCCCCCGCCCTAAACCCTATGATATCCCACTTACCAGTGCTAGTAGTGTGCAGGGATGTGTGTCTCTCACACTTCCATTCACCTCTGCCATTACCAGTACAGATGCACTGAAGCAAATTGCCACGATTATCCTTCTTGCTCCAGGTGTCTCCAATTCTATAGGAAGTCTTGGTGTCATGGTCATTGCACCTATCTGGATAAGGAACAAGGCCATGGCTATTACCAAGTTCCACAGTGGATGGCTTGAGCATGCAATTAATAGTATTGAACAACCAACACTATGAAATAAGCAGATAATAATGACAGGTATTATTAAAGGCTTGTTGAGAACAGTCTTAATTTTCTGTAGCCTACTATCAGGAACCCTATATGCATCAATGCCTGCATTAAGTCTCATAGAAAAAAGTCTGAAAATCCTGATGCTTAAGACCTCTAAGGGAAAATTCACACTGATTTCCAGAACGGAAATTTCACTTTCTAGCCATGATCTCAAATAGCACCATAACATTCCCAGTTTCAAGACGGTAAGCTACATTCAAAAAATTCACACGTGCAAAAAAGTATATTCCAATTAAAAACCATTCCAGCTATTTTAAAAAAAAAAAATCTTAAACCATTCTGTCTAGCATATACCTTCAAGACCTTGTTTTAATGCCTTTTATTCCTCCTCAATTTAAGAGGAAGTCCTTGTAGCTTTTTTTTGTATACTATTCACAGCACACAGTTCAACTTCAGAGCGCTATTGCAGCTAGAAGCTAAAACCTACTGAAGGGCTAAATGTTAAAATCCATTTCTTCCGAAAACAATGTCTGTGAAGAGGCCAGTAAAGGTAATAGAAGTTGCTCAGTCAGACCAGGAATATTAGACTTTCTGAATCTCCCTGTTGTGTTAAAATGCACAGCCCCTGATGAATTGAGTAAATGAGATCAAAGGACAGTCTAACAAACTGCTCCTGCCTGAATGCCAGAGCCGCATGGTTTAACTAGTTCTCCTTCCATTACAGAATTTTACCTTCTCATCCAAGGGCAACTTGATACAGTGGCTGAAATATAATCACAGATCAATGAACATGGATTTATAAAGAACTGTGCAAGGACATATACATTGCTACAGATCACCACTGAAACAGCACACAGGACAGAATAAATGTGGAAAGCATGTGAATGATGCACGGTGATTAAAATGACCAAAACTTGAGTATTTGCCAGAATAGTAGTAAACTGGGCAAGTGCTGGTAATGCAATCTGGCATAAAACATGTTTTCTGAATACTCTGGGTTTCAAGTTAGGTGACAAAGATGACACTCTCTACCCCCCACCCAATTTCCCCCCTCCCCCCCCCCCCTTTCCTAAAAGGAGTGATCACTCTGGGAAACATTGGCCATAGAAGACATACAAGAGCAACAATACACTGAAGCATAATGCCATTCTGTGGGCTACAGCTACCATTTTAGCTGGAGAGATTCAAATTTACATATTTGATTACATTTGAAAAACAAAATGAAAAGATCATTGTACTACAATTTTCCCTGCAGTGCAACAATGCAGACCTGAGTTTTTGGAGGAAAAGACACTGCCAAATCATTTTTTAGTAATAACATCTCCAAGATTCACAAACAACACATTGGGTTTTATTCAGTTAATGATTTTTCCCGGTGTGCTTCTAACAGAGTTAATATTGTCAAGGCTGATTTGATTTTCATAGCCTATTTCTTGACCAAGTCTCCCCAGATTTTCATTTTTAATCCCAATCCTCCTTAGCGTTTTAGTACTTTACAGTTCTGTTGTTTATATCAGCAGAAAGCTATTATCCATTTGTCCCAACACAACACAGTATGAGGCAATTTAAGCTCTGCAGTGGAGTTTCCCAAAACTTGCATAAGAAAGGTGCAAGGTACAGAGCTGGATTTTGAGGCAGCTGGTGTAAACTGTGATAGCCCCACAGCAGAGCCTGGTCCTACCAAAAGCCAAATCGGGGTTAGATAAGCAAAGGGGATTGCAGGTTTCAGTCCAGTATGCTTTGCAAACAGTGATACGATGGGTATTTACACCAGTGTAGCTCACTGATATGGAAACCCAGCAAAGGCATTTGAGCCAGTAAAGTGTGTTTACACTGAAGACTTAAAATGGTGGGAAAAACCAACAAGGTTGATGAAGCAGTAGATAAAATAAACACTATTTGAGCTATCACATATATGTGAACTGTAGGGGGGGGGGGGGAAATGCTCAAGATTGTTTTTAATTTGGCAGACACTGCTGGCTAGACCAAGTGTTCGTTTCTTTTTAAAATGGCCATATTCTCCCTCAAGAAAAGGTTATTTAAATAGTCCTCAAAAGTACCAGATTAGGCCAAAATCTGTGCCACTCTGCAGAAAAAGCAACTCTGCCAGCTTCCTGAGGGAAACCGGACCATGATGCCCTTTAAGCGGCTTTTTTTTTTTTTTCCTCCAAAGCAGACTAAACCCAGAAAGCGCCACTTACTTCTGGAGGTGCAGGTGATGCGGCCGCTGCCCTCGCCCAGACAGGTGCAGTCCACCATCATCCAGCCCTGGTAGGGCTTCTCCCAGGTCTCGCCCACCACGTAGGACGTGCCGGCCGCGTTGTCGTAGCAGCGCTCGGCTGCAGGAGGCAAAGCCAGGTTAGCCATGGAGGAGGCCGCAATGGCCATGGGGGACAGAGGAGGAGGAGGAAGGGAGGTAGCACCTACCGACAGGCTTGCAGGTCCACTCGCCCTTGCCGTTGCCCAGGCAGACGCACTCCAACATGTAGCCACCGGTCTCGTGGGGCCGCCGCCAGGTATCGCCGATCTTGTAGGACTGGCCGCCCTCATGGCAGCGGTCTGTGGTGATGCACAGGGAAGAGTGGCTCAGCCCCATAGCCAGGGCGCCCCCACCAGCTGTGGCGGCCAAAATGGCTGCCAGCCTCCCCCACAAAACGGTGCCCGCCTGCCTCCCTCCACCCCAGGGGAGGTAAACATCACCTGCAGACCTATTCCTCTTGCCAAAGCCTGCAATTTGGGTACCCAAAGGCCCGAGAAGACCTGCACAGGGGAGTTTTCACCCTCAGGAGGGTCGCTGCACGCTCAGGATCTGTAGGTAGCCTGGTGGCAGGAGGGAGCAGGGAGCGCGCCGCCATTTTGTCTCTCCACTGCCACCCCTGCAGGCCGGGCCAACAGCGATGGCCACAGCTCCCCCCTCACAGGGGCACAGGCTCCCTCCTGCCAGCGCTCGATCCTGGAAACCAGCCGCCTGCCCTGCTGCACGGCAGTTTGCAAACATGACGTCTCTTTCTGAGGAGAAGTGTGCAGTAGGCTGTCTGTTGGGAGCCGCAAAGCTTTCCTTTGGCTCCTTTAGGTTAGCGGGGAAGCTAAGAGAGTTACGAAGACTTAGGCAAAGCCAGCTATGGCCCTTGCAACTCTCCAGTGAGCTTTAACCCTGGCTGCTGAGGGGGAAATGAGACTGCTCTTAGGTTTGCAATTTCCTCACTGACTCTTTCTCTTCTTACAATGCTTATCGTCCCTGCCCAGTAAACTGCCATTAAGTGTGGGGTGGATTTAGCTCTCCTTATTACAGTCAGTGCATTTCTTGCTGTAGCATGATGGCAGCTGAGGGTTTCTGAGCTACATTTGGACTCAGTGCTACGAGGCTCACACACAAAACTGGGTGCTTGAAAGAGCAAGGCTTTTCTCCAGAGGTGCCCAAGGGACTCTGAGCCCTCAGTCTGGAAGTCCCAGCAGCACGACCTTCGTGCCCCTCTTCACAGGGCGCCTAACGGAGCTGAAGGGAGATGGCGAGCAGTCAGGTGACTCAGAGGAAAGGGCTTTCCAGCCACAAAAGAGAAAGCAGAGGAGAAAGGGATGGATGAGGAAAGAGAAGGAATAAAAAGAGGAAAGCATGAGGTAGGCCAGTGAATAAAGCCTTGCAGAAGCACTCCGAGATGTGTGAAGGGATTTCACCTCCCACTTCCTCAGCGGCCAGCTCAGGCTCTCATGTGGTAGATACTCAGAACTGAAGTCCTCCTACAACTGATGGTGCTGTTCTGACTCAGCAGCTGCACATTAGTCCCCCACCCCATTTTCCAGTCGGAAAACCACTTTTAAAAGTCTCTCTGAAGATGTAACATGCTCTTATAAATAGTAAGCATACTAATCTGCATGGCAGGACACTAATGAAGTCAGTTTGGACCTATGTTTTTATAGGTGACATTTCCTCTTAAGAGGAACTTGCTCGTGCAAATGTTTCTTCTCTCTACAGGCACATGGGGCAAGGACTTTCAATTACATTTTTAGGGGGCTTTGATCCAAAGCCCATTACTCCAACTAATAGAGCTAACAGCACTGGCAGTATTGTGTAAGCGGCCATGGAAAATATGACACTAAGGAACAACAGCACTAGTAATAGGCTCTTGGTTACATACTGGCAATGGTGCAGCTGATTCTCCCACGTCCAGCTCCAATGCAAGTACAGTCCCAGATCATGGAATCCTTGGGGCGCTCGTACGTCTCCCCGACTCGGTAGGTGGATCCAGTGTATTTGTCAAAGCAAGTTTCTTCAGCTGTTAGGGACAAAAAAGGTGAACTTCATGTAACCACACAAGTAAAAAAAGTCAACAAAAGAAACTATTCCTCCTGTCCTCAAACTGATGCTGGTCTTTTCTTCCCCCTGGCACAAAAATGCGGATTAGTCACTTCTCTCAGGACAGCATAAATTGGGTGAACTTCACCTATCCAATATACTCTTCATACTACTTCACCTATACTCTGCTGAATACCTGCAGCTTCCCACCCCCAGGGAGCAAGACGCTTAGCAAGGCAAGTGAGCTGGCATGCCCTGGAAGGACAAATCCCATCTGTTTGAAGTGCAACAGTGTGGAGGCAGGAGGGAGCAAGCATCCCTCAAAGCTGTGTTTTGTCATGCTAATCCTCCTAATTCTGACCTGGCAAAAGCTTGTATACATTAATCCTGAATACTGCAGCAGTCCTGCTGAAGCCTACAGGAATCCTGTGAATCATTCACACTCGCACAGGAGTAAGTGATTACAACGTGGCATGTCAGGCTGCCACCAGAACAGAGGTGAGCAATGAAACAACCTTCTTGCCTTCATGCTGGACAGATAAGGCTAACTATGCCACATGGGGAAACTTGCTATTGGATTTCAAAAGTGGAAGAGTTGGATTCACTGGAAAGGAAAAGAAAGAAAGATTAAACTCTTATGGCAGAATAAGAGGACTGATTAGTACTTTGAAACGCTCTAGGCCTGAGAGAGGCAGCATACAAGTCTTCCCAGACAGTTCAGTGGGATGCTCCATCTGTCTTATATGAGCATTATCAGGCAGGAATCAGTTTCTCTCTCATTTCTGCAGAGAAATGTAAAGGATTTATGGCAAACCAGTGGCTACAGACCAACAAAGACAGACAGATTGCATCTGATTATCTAAACTACACTCTGTCCCACAGAGACACATTTTCCAGCAGATGTTGGGCTAGGAATTTTTTCTGTTACCTAAACTTTTTCTGCAGAAGACTAAACAATCTCATTTTACACTCACTTATAGAAAGCTGACAGCGAGGCTGGGGGGCTGTGGAAAGCTGTAAGTTGAAATATTTTTAAACACGCTGACGACACTGTGCAGCTATGAAAAGTCGGGGTGAGACAATCAAACGGGGCAGAGCCAGAGCTGCAAAGTGACTCCAGATTTGAACTTCCCCGTGCGAGCCCGCGAGTCAGCTCAGCGCGTTACAGAGACGCCGCTGGCTCCAAAGCTAACGCTTGGATCCCGTCCTCCGGGGAGATGAGCGATGCTTGGCCCCCGCTCCTGGTAGCGGGCCCATCGCTAATGAAAAGCGTTTCCCGAAACCTCAAGATCTTCAGCGGGATGGCGGCAGAGCCGGCACTGACCCCACGCACCGTGCAGCACCGGCTGGACGGCCGGCGCGCCCGGGACGGCGCGGTGCGAGGCTTGGCTCAGCCGGGCGGCCGTGCACAGGGGCAGGGTCCTGCCGCGGCCAGGGAAGGGCAGCGCCAACTTACGCTCGGGCTTGCTCTCGCAGTTGAAGCCCCTGCTGCCGCCGTAGCAGGTACAGACGAGCGTGTTCCCCAGGTAGATGCGCTCCCACTGCTGGTTGATCTGGTAGTAGCGGCCGTTGTCGTAGCAGGTCTCTGGGGAGAGAGGAGCGGGTTAGGAGGGCGCGCGGGCAGGGCAGGGCA
>JAYECN010932650.1:17533-38674 GCA_035222435.1 Microcambeva ribeirae | reverse complement strand
CTCTCCTCTCCTCTCCTCTCCTCTTTCATCCAGAATATAAAATATTCTAACATTACATGCAGGGTCACTTCTTTAACTTTCTATTTACTAATTCAAATTTTTCCTCTAAGACTAGCAAAACTGAGCATTTATAGTGATGGGGAGAACTCTTCTGTAACTTTCTGTTTGTAACATTAGGCTGGAAGTATGAGGGTATTTACATTTTAAAATATTTCTCTGTACATTTAGGCTGAGAGAGGGATTTTTTTAATGCATATACAGAAATTTTGTGATTGATTCAATACTAAAACATAAATCATTCTTATATTTCAGAAAATCATCTAAAAGTTATGTCCCCACATAGCTGTATGTAATTACAGATGGTAAGAGTCATACTATTTAATGCAGCATATTATGCAAGAGGTCTGATAGTGTTCACAACAGCCCCTTTCTACAAAATTTGAAGTGATTTTCTTTCAAAACCTCAACATTCTGCTGAAACTAGTGAATTATAGTGACCGTCAGTCATCTTACAAGTAAGAGCAGGAGGCAGTCGTGACAATAGCCTCCTAATAACTTTTTTGTTACACTTTCACCAATCAGTTTGATAATCTAGTAGAGCTGGATGCTAGAAGAAAATGGAAGAACCCCAAAATAATGCCAATAGCTACTCTTGAAGCACTTTGCTTGAGCAGCTCTATGCTTCAGACTTCCTATTTTTAAAAATGTTGATATTATTCATTCACATCAGCAGGGTGTTGTAAAGCTAAATTTATTATTGTTTGTAAAATGCTTTTAGAGCATCCAACTGAAAGAATGATAGATATGCAAAACCAAAGCTCTTGTAGCTATTATTCTCAGACAATTTCTGTTGAATTTATATAAAAAAGAATGCCGATTATTCTCAGACAATTATTCTCAAACAATTTCTGTGAATTTATATAAAATGGAACACTGATTCTTTTTAACAATACAAAGAAAACTGCTTCGTCCATTAATCATTAAAATAGTATGATGCCTTCACATTTATTTTTGCAAATAATAATGAATTAAATTGAAAATACACCAGATACACTCAGCCTCTCTTAAGATGTACATGCATTGGATATCTTTATCATGCTGACATACGTTACACAAACACAGGCCCAAAGCCACCATTGCCTTTTCCTACCAGCAAAATACGTATAAAGCTTTCAAAGTGTGTACTTGATTTTAATGTGCAACTGTCAGCAAAGGGGAAACGCACAGCACAAGACACTGCCTGCTAGTTTTTAGTTTCTGGTACTTGCCTGTGAATCCTGTTGAATTCACCCATCGGAAGGGGCACTTTAACACAGTCTTAAGAGCACCGGGCGATTTTGCTTGCTAACTCCAGTCATGTCGAGATGAAATAAAAGGCGTCAAGGTTTGCTCTGGTTAAATATACGAGACAAAACAGCTCTGTGTTTCGCTCTCCATTCACTCACATCGCAACTTTTAAATTCAGAGTTATGGAACTCCGAATTTTCATTCTAATGACAGAACAGCATTTTTCGCTGCTCTTCTCATTACACAGTCTGACCTGTTGCTCCAATACCAAGTTAGCATCAATTCCCTTCTTCAGATCTTGTCATTTTGGCTACTGTGAATTAGTTAGCACCTGAGTTCTGCTTTTTATCACTCATGCTGTTCATCCTCATCACTCCCAGCTTTCTGTGGGCTCAGCTATTTGCTGAGTCTGGTGGCTCCTCTGCTTTGCTAGCTCAGTTTAGCCACGCTCGCCAGCCCCTGCTCCAAACTACCCAGACCTCCAGCACCTTCTGCGGGTGACTGGCCTACCTATATGTACACCTGTCTATGCTGTCCAGCCACTCTGAATTTGGGAACAGCACCTCACATCTGCACTTCACAAAGAGCAAAAGAAGAAAGGGCCTCTATGTTTTACTTGGGTTGAGGCTTCTCACACTACTACGTCAGTGAACAACAGGAAGTCGCCTGAATGAAGACATGCACTCCAAATACTGTGAGTAAAAGGCAGGGAGCCAAAGAAAAGTGAACGTACTCAAAGAGGAAATTAGGACCTGTGACATTTCCAAGAGTTACCAAGAGTTCAGAAACATCTGAATGGCCTACATTTCTCCATTAATGTAATCATTAATAAAAAAAAATCCATGAATCAACAGAATATTTTTACTGAAATACTATAATCACACTACCTGCAGGTTCAGTAATACTTGACAAAACTTCAGACAACAAAAGATTCTGCGAATCCATAGCTCAAAAATAACGGAAGATGTGGATCAGATTTGACCAAACCACAGCCCTTCTGGAACTCTTGATACACATTTGAGCAAGAGATTCAGCTCTATAACTGTACTAGTACTAGCACTAGTAATTATAACACTATCCAGGGTCACCTATTCGGTGCAATCTCTCATACTAAGCCATAACCAGGGCGAGTATACGTATGTATGTCTGTGGAGAGCTGGGCTCGTGCATGTGAACACTCCCTTTCCACTCTCTTCTGGAAGACCTGTTTCTGAAGGTGGCAGCAGAAGACACACACTCCTTACTGAAGAGTAGCGAGGGAAGCCCCCCAGGGACAAGCATCGCTAGAGACAGACTAGATTTTGTACTGTTAATCGCTCTTCTTGGAGCTTCTTCTCGAGCCCTCATGTCCTCTTAGTGGGATAAACAGTGATGCCTGGGAAACATAGCAAGCTATCCACAGCACATTATTTAGTTTTCCTTAAGCAATAAAATGCCTAGAAATAGCAACACTTGGCAAAATGTTTATGATTTTAGCTTTGCTTGGTTGCCCTAATATTCCTATCTCTTTTTCCTCCTCTGTTCTATGTTCCAATTAGACAACATTGCTTTCTGTTGTGGGCAGCAGGATTATGCCTGAGCTGGGAACTGGAGGGAATACAGTAAAGTACTCTAAAAGGGAAGGGGGAATATTTATGACATTCCTGCCAGTCAAAGCAAAGCAATTGACCAAACATGCTGTACATCTACACTCTGCTGTTATGCACTGGGTGAAAGGGTTGGCCCTTGATCTCTTTCTGTTGCCTTATTGCATTTCCCACAAGGCATTACCTTTGTTGACAGATTTTATCCTTCTCATCAATTACAACCGACCACCGTCTGGTCCCCTAGGCTATTCACTGGGCTGGTTCAATTGATCTCTTATTTTGCTTGTGTTTCTGCCTGCCATGCTGTCACTGTTGTCAAGATTTTATGTGTGCTATCAAATGTTTTTATAAGCCTAAGCCAAAGTTCCTCAGCTTTAGAAAATAGATACAATTAGACAGTGTAAACAAAATAAGATTTTCACAAATTCTCTAGCTTTGTTTTTGACCATATTTAATATTTCTAAACACTTCACCCTTCACTCTCTAAATTTTTTCCTACCCCAGTAGCTTTGAACGACTTTCAACCTTACTGCCAACTGCTGCAAAAAGAATAAATCAGGTAGCAACTGGTTTCAGCTGAAGTCTACAGTGATTCTTACTGGCATTGCAAAGCTTACTTTAATTCACATGGGGCTTAAAAAGCACTGAGATGGCAGAGATTGTTGTGGCAGAAGCAACTGGAAAATGTCCTGAGATTGAAACACAGACATATTAACATCACCCTTGTGGACGCTAATGACTTGCACTTTAAAATGCCAGAGGCTCATACTGCCAACTAAAACAAAGAAAAAACACATTTTTAGTCTCCAAAGACTTTAGATCTTTCCAAACTCTGAGGGCAAATTCAGCCATAATGTATTTCTGCAGCAGAGCAGGGCAGCTCATGCATGCCACTGGGGGAATCATTGCCTGGAGTTGCTGTAGGCACTGTAGTCGGTATAGCTAAATAAAACAGCAGCTGAAAACCTTTGAGAGGTTAAACCAGTAATGAAGCATTCTATAATGCAATGCAATCAAACCTAAACAGTTGGAAGGCATATCTTCCTGACGCTCACCAAGCCTCATCTTCCTCACTGAAACAGGTTTGAGGAAACAGCCGCCACACAAAAGGATTTGTGTGAACTTCTTGATTTAAATTGACACATAATTAGAAAAATATTTAATCTTTTGATGAAGTAGCAATGCTCTGCATAGACATTTATTGCTGGGGAATTCTTTTAAGAGCTTAGTAGTAATGGCAGATTGGAGACTTTCTAAAATTAAATGTTTAAAGAGCTCTCCTCAAAGAAGAAACAGGAAAGGTAACAGGATGGGAGGAAGAAAGATGCAAAAAATAACAAGAAAGCTAAGAAAGCTTGCTAGAAGTAAATAACGGAAATAAAAGGGGGAAAAAAGATTGTTTTGAGTGGGAAAAGGAATGTAAGCTTGGAAAAAGGCAGAGGCCAAACTCGTCTTCTGGGTAAATCCAATGACAAACAAAGATTAAGAAACTGTAAGTAGACGGGGGGAAAAAAAGCATATTTCTCTCTTTTTTTTTTTTGGCATCTTTTTAATATTTTAAGGAAAGTGTCCAGAAGCTTTTAAAAATAAAATTAAAATATAGAAATACAATTCAAAGTTCTTAAGAACAAGAATACCTACTAATGGTTTAGAGTTTTCTTAGGGATCTAAAAAAAGTCAAAATATAAAACAAAACTTAAAATAAAAAATAAAACTAACCCTTCTCTAACTTCTACAATAATAACAACAAAAACTAAGGGCTTTCTTTTATTTCCAGATTAAGCTAATAGTAAATCCGATAATAAGATGTGTCTGAAAAGAGAAGGTACTGTCAACATCAAGTGAGGAAGAATTAGAAAAGAGGCACAGAAAGACCTAGAAGAAAAACTTTGTATGGCCTCCCCTGTATTAAATATTCATAATGGTATTCAGTGTTGGTAAGAGAAAAAAAAGTTAATGGACATCTGGGTCTGTGTCCCACATGTTTAAAAATGTCTCCATCTTCACATTCATCTTAAAAAAGAGAAGCTTCATGTACTGGTAAAGCAGTGGTTGGTGTTGTCTTGAGTGGGCAAAAGAGGGAAACAAAACGTGAAAATGTGAAGTTTTTAGGCAGAAGTTAAAAACCAAACTCAGACAAAAACAATCCTTCACAAAATGTGCAACTAATGCATATCTGAAGGATAAGAACAGTGGCACATACACGAGACTAAGAACAGATAGAAGGAAGTGGTGCAATTCTGAGAAAGAACGCTGGGGGTATGGGAGAGGGAAGCAACAGAGATGCGTTTACCAAGATCCTCAAAATAACAGACTAGCTGAATCCGTCTATTGATCTATCTTGCCAGTAAGCATGAAAATCTTCCTACCGCAATCCTGAGGTATTCCAAACAATTTGTTGAGCATCTTCTAAATTCAGATCTTGACTTAAGAGTTGGGAGTGGCCTTCTAGGTGAAAAGCTGAGATTCCATCTGTCTTGTAATTTTTTTTTTTTCCTAGATCTTGAAATTTGCCATGTACAGATACCTTTGCTAAAAATTCTGGGAAGATGGAGACTCTTGATCAGATAATTAAAGTTAACTGTAAAGGGATGCACATAAAGACAGCCACGCTTAATATGACAATAATTTTGATTCATCTTAAACAAGGAATAAACACATTATTCAAGACAGGTATAAACCTGCTAGGAAAGATTGCCGTAGTACTGAATTGGAGCTTGTGCAGTAATTTAAACAAATATAAATGTTATGGAGCTAATCCTTAAGTCCTTGCACACCCTAAAATCCTGTTGGCAAAGTCTTTACATGAAGGAGTTCTACAAGAACCAGGAGTACAACTTTGGTCTGTGATTATACAAATATCTCTGTATGTGTAACTTTTTCAGAACAGAAAATATAAATATAAAGCTCCATAGTTATCACAGAATTAACCTTTGTGGAGTTCTTCTTATCCTCTTAGAAGTGTGTATTTACTCTCAGTCTAAGCTTTAAGGAATTCTTACTCCAAAATAAGAGTTTACACATGTTGATAAATCATGTTAAGATAATCTCCAGAACAGCATTCCATGCTGCAAGAGGCAGAGCAGGAACTATTAACAAGGACCGTGTTGTGCCACTATGGAATAGCCCCGTGTCTCTGGGAATGGTGACTTACTTACTTCCCCTTTCCAACTTATCTGAATTTACATATGCTGAAATAACAAGCATATTGTTCATCAGTGCCAGCTGACACTGTGATCTAAATCATTTTGCGTAAGTAACCCATTTCCATCCCTTAGGGCTCCATGATTTTTCTCACTCTGTAATTTTAGACCTTTCCTTTAGGTCTTAACGAAGTCAAGAATGATCCTCATAGGACCTCACTGGATTAGCACTTAATTTACTAGGTATGCCCAGCAAAAACATTTTGAGTATAGCTACTTAGCCTAGTCTAAATTTATTGAAATTGAATATTGGTCATTTTGGTGGCACTAACCTACACAGGATGCTAATAGCTGTCAATTTTATGAATCAGACTTGCAAACCTGTCAGAGCAATATAAAACTAATCTGACAAGATCTAATTCCAGTGAAATCATGGTGGTTAACACTAACTGCATTTACAGTGTTAATCCTTTATTGAAGAAGTCCACCAACAGTTGACCTGTTGTTCTGTCGTAGGCTTGGAGGTTGTTAGGCTCCATGCCTAAATAGCTGTCCCATATTTCCAGAGTTACCCATCTCATTTAAAAGGAACATCGTTAGTCCAGACAGGCTCTTTAAGACCCTCTTGGATGACTTATTTCCATCTGCTCACATTAAAACATCCAATGCAAAGAGTAGTTTTTAATATCCTCTCACTGTGGGAAAAAAGAATTATCTTTCATAAAAATGGTTACATCAATATTTGTCGCAAAATGCAACCATGAAATTATGAAGCACTTAAAACTTTTTTATGTTATAGGAAACAATAGCTTTTTTTTTTTCTTTTTTTACCCAGAGAAAGTCATTTTTTACTATCAGGATTCCTCTTTTTTTATGTCACAATAAAAACTAAACTAAACTAAACTTTGGGCTACTTTGGGCTACTTTTGTGCCCAGCAACAGTTGCTGGGATGAAAGCCTTCGTTAAGAACTGTACCCTACCCATGAGTCTGTATGGAACTTTCTGCACTGCTAAAGATATCATCTCTTTTGTGCATTTTTGATGAATGTCTTAAATTCTGTAATGCGAATCAACAGAAATACCTTAAATACATAAATATTTTTATGCTAGAAAAAGTAATGTATTTAAGACATTTTATTTGGCAAGTCAAAAAAAAAGTAAAAGGTAATTTTTCTTAGAAAATAATTTTAAAATGTTAACCTTTTTGTCCTGCTTTGCAGAGATCACTTATACTGCACATTGGATATCCTATTATGTTTGACTGCTATTTAGTCCTGATTTATCCAGACACTATCTGCCCTACGGGATATACTCAAACTTTTCAGCCATCAAACACTGCAGCGATGGGAAAGTACCAGCAACACTACCCATGCTGCTGAAAGACGTTATCCTCTCCAGTTAAATGATACTGCCCCAGTTATCCTAACTGAAGCTTACGAAAAAAGAAATATTAAAGACTTTACAATATTTCATGATAAACATTTACTTTGAGTAATACAAAAGCTAAGTTAAAATTTCATTTAAGTTAAGTTGACACTTTGCCCCCAAAATTATTGTGTGCACGGGTCTATGTAGGAAGATGTTCTACATTAAATGTAGGCTTGTTGAGAACAGATTTTTTTAATAACACACTAAAAGTATATGCAAAACCCATGCAAGGAGCTACAGCAACATGGAAAAGGCCATCACTGACCTACTTAGGGTAAATATTTGTTTTTCAAAGTCAACTGTTCAGGAGAGAAGAGCTTCAGACAGCTATTAAAATCAGGGTGGCAATTCAAACTTCCCCCAGTTAAATCTATCAAAAACACTCCTCCTTTGAGAAAATGTCTATAAAGTTGTCCAATTTCTAGAAATATTCCACATGGCTAAATTATACTTGAATTATAAATTTCTGCCTTGTAACATAAACAATACTTGTTACAAAAATAGTGAAACCAAAACCAAAACCAAAACAAAGCAACAAAAAAAACCCTCTTGTCTGTCCTGTCTTCACAATTGGAAACTTCTACCCATCAGTAAGAGCACAGCCATGTCAACATTTGATCTGGCATTTCACTTAACCTGTGGGGCAGAAATGTCCAGCAGGGATGATGGAAAAGATTAGCATGAGAAGGAAAATCTTTCAAAGCAGAACAGCTACCAATAGAATTAAAAACTTTTCCTATCAGTGGCTGATCTGCTTTAAGAGATTTTGCTCCCTGCCTCCCTTCCAAATGTTTATTTTCACCTCTCCTGACGTTTTTGTCGTCGCAGTCAATTGGGTTTGTGGCCCCACTAACCGGGGGAAGAGAAGCAAACAGAAAGATGGGAGCTTGTCACAGAGTGAAAGTTAATTTGTTTATTTTTCATAACGGTAACAACCCAGTTACCATTTCAGACACCTAAACCATATACTGATGACTTGAGTGAATAAAAATTGTTGTTTAGACAAATGATCTGTACACGTTTACAGCAGTGTGTAGCATCTGCCCCAACAACATCCCAGTAAGGTATGGATGTGTTAAGCATACACATATTGTACACTTGCACCGAGGGATTTAATGTTTGTGTATTAGGTTTTGCAGACTCTAAGTAATTCCTTACTACTGCGCACTGCTCTGCACAAGAGGATATCTGGCAGAGAGGATCTGCCACCATGCCAACTGATACAAAAACAAATCTATGCACAAGGATTCTTATCTGAAGTAAATTCTCTAATGAACCACATTTTACTACGTTTTCCCACTCTAGCTACAATCTACTTTATTGCTCAGCCTGAAACTTTCCATTCTTGTTTCCAATGAAAAGTAGAAGCACATATCCAAACCTGTGGACAATTTATTATTTAGTCATAGGCAGCTGAAATACTATTTTACCACTCCCCAGATCTCTCCCTTCCCACATAGCTGAACTCTCAAAAACTCATAAAAAAAAATGATGAAAGATCACAACATGCACAACACTTGGGCCTATATGCTCGTTTCCTAATACAAAATTACTTAATCCCTATTTTATCCTGAACGAAATACAGCAGGTAAAAGAGCCCAAAGGACTACTAATCAGTTACAGGTTTACAACTGTTTTGCAGTTTTCTGTAACTGCACAATATGCCAGTCCCTCAGCTGTGATTCACTACAGATCTATGAACATACCCTCTTACAAAAGCAGCTACCTCAACTTCTCATTTTATGCAGCTTATAGAAAAATTTCAGATGTGACCCAGTTATGTCACAACCATTTTCAAATTGCAATTCTCTGAAAAGTAACTATATCCAAAAAAAAAAAAAAAAAAGCTTCTTACTCATCAAATCTGCTCCCCATAGATAACTAGGATAAGATCTGCTGACTTGGTTACAAAAATAAAGCCTTTACTATTAAAATTTCTACCAACACTGCAAAACTAACACACTTGAGGAGAACAGGGAGGCAGGAGGGAGCTGAATTCTTTTGCACCTTCAGTGGAGCTGCTCTACAGCGCAGCAGAGCTCTAAAAGTCCTGGGGACATCATTTAAGACTTTGGGAAAGTCAAAGTAAGAGCAAAGGCATATTTTTTGCCTGCAGAAATATTTTAACTAACAGATACACATGGTAAAGAATGAATTTAGCTTCTTTGTTAGTAATAATGGCAATCTGGCCATTGGAAATGAACTGCTTTTTTTCGTGAAGAACAAGTATGGTTTATATCAAAATCACCAGGACTCTCCAGAAGAATTTTCCATTCAAGACAGGCTATTATCCATCTTTCTCCAATTCCTGGGCTTGTTTACTTGTTTGTCTTTTCAACGGGAAAGTTGAATATTAGCCTACACCCTTCTCCTACGACTTGGGTCTTTGATTTTTATCTTGCTGCTGCTAGCTCACTACCAGTACCTCAGATTGATTTTAACACTCAGCCAAACCCAGAACAAAGCAAAATAATACATTCTACTGCCAAAACTATGACTCTGGGGTCAGGCTTCCATAAACCCTGAAATTGGCTTAAACTTAGGAAAACTTACAACACAAATGTGTTTCTTTGTTTGTTTTTTTGTGTGTGTATGTGGGAAGGAGAAGACAAACAACTGACACTTGGGAAGAACACCGCCCCTAAAGATGTCCTTAGCATCTTGAATGCCCATGAACAAAACACGGACATTAGGTATTGTCTTCTTGAAAGGGACTGTACTTGCCTCTAGCTTGTTACAGAGTGAGAGGTTTAACAGAAGATTCTTTGTAACAGAATCCCAAAGTGCTGCATTGCCTGAAATCTGAGGTTATCCTCACTCAAATGTCATCAGTAAAACCAACATTAGCATTAGCAATACAGATACACATCCAGCTCAGTGCACTCTCAATTCCGTGGCCTACCTTCTCCCAAAGACTCGGGGAGCTGCCGCGGATTACTCTCTCCATGGCAAACCTTCCTGGTAGCCCGTTTCCCCAAGGTGAATGCAGCCAGTAGACGACGCGGGGAAGCACAGTTGTCACCCTCCAGCACGTAACATTGACCACGCCGTTCTTTGGACGGTGGCCTCGGCAGGAGGTTGGAAGGCCCTGTCTTACTGCACCGCTTTCGTGCACAGGCTGCTACTGCACCGTGTTTTGGGCCCAGCTTAAAACCTACCCTGGTAGCAATAGAAACAGGTAAGACCCGACTGCCTCACCAGGCAGCTGCAGCAGGCAGAGGGCACTCCTGAGACCCTCGAGGCAATGGTGGAACAGCTCAGCCCTGCTGCAGCCTTCAGGCAAAGGCCAGGTTAGATTTTTTTCAAGAGTTACCATCTCATAAACCTCTCATTCAAGGTAAAGACATAGCCATGATCCTTGTTGTCCTCTTACTCCCTGCCACATTCAAACTGCCTAAAGGCAACAGCCCCAGGGCAATTTTAATTCTCTTCACCTTTTATCAGTTGCACAAATAATGCAGTAGAGCTGCTGCAGATCCATTTACACCTGTGTTGAAGGCATCTTGAATCATTCTCCCCAAAATCATTCAGTTGCTAGTATTCAGAAGATGCCATTAGAGTGGAATTTTAACTTTGGATTTTCAGATTTTGTAATTTTTTTTACTTGTTTTGAACATTTGAGAGTTCATTTGTTGTGGGTTTTGTTTTTGGAAATGTCCATGTGACCCAGTTAAAATGTCCATTTTAATTAAGTTTTAAAATCATCAAGACTTGTTTATGATAAAATCTCTACAAAATTATCAGAAACCATTTCAGGACTTAGCAATGTACTAGTGGATATAGAACAGATGCAAAATGTATTCATTTCAGAATCTGCCATTTATTTACTAGATTTTCAAATAAACAGCTTTGGGTTTTGCCCTTTTGAAGAGGTGGTGGTCAATCTGTCTTCTTCAAAACACTTATTTAAATTGTGCTTTACTAATTCAATAATAATGAAGTCTCAGCAACAGATGCCTACTACTTTGTATGCTCATCAATTATTGTCAGCATTAGTTATAATCAGGTTATCTTATTATCAGCATTATTAATAATCATGTTATCACATTATTCTTTTTCTTATCATTCTTGTAAGCATCGTATATATCTTTGTATTGTGTTTTTATAGTTCCTACCATAGTGGAGCTCTAGCCCGTAACCAAGCTGGTAAGTTCCTGCACTATAGAAATTCATCTTGCACCCCCTTATTCTTACTGAGACTAAAATGTGTCTTGTGTGAAATATTAGAGCATTGTGGTAAAATTGAACACATCATAAGCAGTAACCTTATAAATATTGTCCTCTTACCTTTATTTTATGCCTTAATGCTCGACTATGAGAGATAAAGAGCATCCAGGACTCTCAGAAATAGCAAAAGCAACATTCAGAACATTTGATGTTTGCAAGACTTTCCAAGTTGTACAAAGTAAACCGTAATAGAAAATGGCTGATTGTAATTGACTTGGTAAATTCAATCGCATCTGTTTTGATGAACAATCTGCCCCCTGGAGTAGTTATGTGCAATCTAAGGCAAAAATAATTAGACGTTTCTGGATGAAAACATTCACTTAACTTAGAAGTACCGACTGAATTTGATGTTGTAATTACATCTTGGAACCCAGCTTTAACTTGCATGCTAACATGAAATTACAATGCAGGGAGCATCGCAGCAAACACATTCAGAGTTTTATAGTTACGAAGTTTTTGTAAATTTAAGTTCTGCCTCCCAGGCCTCGTAACCCCAGTTATTCCCATGAGGAAGGAAAGCAGGGGATGACACTTTAAAGGGCCTTTGCCTCCGCTCTTGAAAACCCAGTCAGTGCCCGTCACCACAGCACTGTGAGAAGTGAGTGCCACTGGTGACTTTCCCCGCCAATCTTGTTAAGCACAACTTTCTTTAAAGCACCATGGGCAAATCAACTAACAGCTGAGTTTAGATAGATCTCTTTTTATTAATGACAAAAATAAGGGTTTTTTTATTATTATTTGCACATCATCTGTCATAAGCTATTTACATATATATATAAAATATATACACATACAGCAAATAAGGAGAGTCAGAGATTGCAGTGTCTGAAATAACACACTAAAGGGTAGCAGATCTACAACCCTAAACTTGCGGGGACCCCAGAGAACCATCCTCTTCTCTCGGCACAAGCCTAAGGCGATGAACGCAGCCGCTGCCGTCGGCTGTGCCCCCGCACGCGCCAACCGCCCCGGCCCCTCAAGGCTCCGCGCGGGCAGAAGGCGGCGCGAACCCAACGGCCTCAACGGCCCAACGGCCGCACCGCCCCCGCGCGCCCCTCCCCCCAACCGCACGACCGGCCGCGCAGGGCGCCGCACGCGTCACCCCACACGCACCCCACGTGACTTCCGGCTCCGGCGGGGCGGGCCGGCGATCACACAGCCCCCGCGGGGCCAACCGCTGCCTAGAGCCGAAGTTACCCCGCACAAACACCCCCCCTGCAGAGCCCCCCGCCTCCGCCGCTCCCCGCGCTGGAAGCCCCGGGAGCCGTTTCCCGCCGCGAGCGCCTTTGCAGGGCACGACTTCGGGCCACTTCCCCATCGACCCGCGCTCGGCGTAACGGGCCGTAGAGCCCGCCCCGCGCGGGACGTTCCACCCGCGCCGCAGGGGGGGCGGGGGGCGCGGGATTGCGAAACGCGCCAGGGCCAGCAGCGGGCCGGCCCGAGCGCTCCCGGCGCGCCGCCCCCGCGCGAATGGTTCCCTCCAGTCACGTGGGCCGGCGGAGGGCGCGCATGCGCAGTGGCGGCGGCGCGCGGCTCACGTGCTGCTGCGCGCGCGGCGGTCATGGCCGCGCTGCTGAGGTGTGCGGGGCGTTGGCGGGCGCTCTGCCCGCGCCCCCTGCCGCGCGCCCCGGCGCCCGCCAGGTGAGACCCGGGGGCGGCGGCGGGGCCCGCGCGCCAGGCCGCAGCGGCCATTGCGGCCGTTGGGCCGTTCCCTCCCCGCTGCCGCCTCGGAGCGGGGTCCTGTGCGGCCTCTCGCCCCATGTGCGCAGGGGGATGTCGGGGGGAAGGAGCGGGGAGCACAGCGGCTCCTGCGGCGCCGCGGCAGGCCGAGCGGCCCTCCCGCCCCTTTGACCCGGGTGAAAACTCCCTGAGTGTTTCCCCTTTGCTGTGAAGGTCAGGGGATAAGCGTGCTCCGAGGCGCTGTAGTTAGAGGTGGGACAAGGTCTGGGAGCAGGGAGTAAGGGCGAGAGCATGTTGGGCAGTGCAGTGATTTACTGCAGGTGACTGGGCATTTGGATTCAGAGCTTTCTGGTGCTTGTCTCCTAGACCTTGCCGGGCCTCTTATCGGGAGGAGTATCTCATTTCTCTCTTGGGGTTTCCTCTCTTCTGTCGTAGCATGGAGTGCTCCACACTCGGGCTCGGAGTGCACTAGCACTTTGTGGGTGCCCTGCAGGAAGCCTGAAGCTGCACTGCCTAAGAAGAGTGCATTCAATGACTATCAAACTAGTCATTGAAGTAGAAAGCAGCGGGAAAGTGTGGAGTGATGATATTACATGTCTTTCTCCATGGTTCTGTGGAATCTGGAGTCCCGCAGAACCTAATGTGATTGCATCAAAGCATTACAGCGTTTTCTTTTTAGTTTTGAGAGAGCTGAGCTTTCTCTCCAATAGTGGTTAAATGCAACTTTAGGATATGGAGAGTATTTTTGTTTTTATCTTGAACATTCACTTCTTAGACTTGGAAGTACATAAAGGCTAAACCCTGAACGTGTGTCACAACCTGGGCTTCTGATAAAATTTTTTAGCTCTTTTTGTCTACAGATTTTTGTAAAACATGATTATACTTTTAGGTAGGTTAGTTCCCACAGTTACTTTTGTCAAAGATCTTTTTCCTTGTGAGGTTGGTATGTACATCAAAGGCTTTGAGGCATATTTACTTTTCCAGTTTTATATATAGCTGGGATGCTGTTAGAGCTACATGAGGACTTGTGCAGACTTCTTTTCAGTGTTCTCAAGATTTTAATTTCCGTCATGTCCTATTTGTCTATAAAGTTGGGAATGGTTTGAGATGCTGTAGCTTATGTTTATGGAAAATGACTCACTGTAGTTATAGTTACAATTCTTAATTAAAATAATGTAAATTTAAAGCAAATATTTATATTTTGTAAAATACAATCATGCAGAGGACTTTAGGTCTTCTCCAAAGCTGTGAACATTTCCTTAATTTCTTTCAGTGATAGTAAAAGGAGCAATTCTAGGTAGTAGGAAAGGGGTGTGGTATTTTTACTGTGTGATGCTGTCACATTCCGAAGTATTCTGATAGCAGCTATCAGTTTCTGTTAGATATGAAGTGAAGGAGTACAAATAGCTGAGAACCACAGATTTTGTTCACTGTACCCACATCCATCTTCATTCCCTCATCTTACACTGAAAGTAGGAATAAGAGCACAGCATTGCTCTGTGCCAAAGGGTCAGCATCAGCAAGCAAGCTTGAAATTCAACTTGTTAGAAATCAAAATTATGTTTTTGACTTTTTTTTTCATAAAATCTAATAATCTAGAACATGTTATGACCTTGATGTTCTAGAAACATACTTTTTATCATCCCCAAAAGGTAGAGTATGCAAAAGATGGTTGGACTACTTGTTATGCCTGTATAATTCTAGAGATGCTCAGGATATATTACTTACCTGCTCAGAGCCAATACAATATTTCATGGGTGGAAAGACATCTGTGAATGTAAATAAAGTTTTAAGTTATGCTGAAGTCTTAGACTGTAGTCAGTACTTTGAAGTGCATCTGCAACTATAATAGTGAAGAAGATGGCGAGTTTTAGATTTTATTTTCTCTTGCCTTCTCATTGAATAATAAAAGGAAACTTAAGCATGACATCCCATGGCCATCCAAAATGGATTTCAAATAGCTCAGGCTCGACGTATTGTTAGGAGACTACCATAGCCTAAGTATGAACTCTGCTTCTGCTTTACTTTATGATCTTAAAATAATGTATGTGTTAACAACAGTACAAGTCTTAACATTGGTAGGTATTTACAGTGGTGCAGGAACAGACCAGTTCAAATACTGAGCAGTTGCCTTTTCCAAAACCTGAACAGTAAGGGTGTGAGGTGGGCAAATGCTCAGGTATCTTGAAACGCAGTCTGTTCTATGAAGTGTAGTTACTTGTTGTCCATGATTTTAAACTGCTGGGCAGGATCTGTGCATACACTATCATTAGAATGGCTAATTACAAATAACTTTTCCTGTTTGCTGCTGGTTTTGTTTGTATGTTTTTTAGAGCTGCAGTAAAAAACATTTGGTTCTAATTGTCATTTGTGAATAATTAAGAGGAATGATAACCAATTGAAGTTTCATAGAGACACATCGGAGTCTTTGGTATGGTTAAGCAGTTATGCAAAATATCAAAGAACTAACTGCATCATTGTCAAGGTCTGTTGTTGAACTAGTGAGTCCTTATAGCTGGCAGCCAGATTGTTCATGTAGATCATAAAATCACCTTATGTTGGTTGACTCTCTTCCTCTCTTAGATCGGCATTTGTTCCTTGGATGTTTCTCTGCAACCTATTCTGTAGTGTTTTTCTTGAGAGAGAAATGAGGAGCAGTGAAAGTGCACGCCTTGACTGCAGGATTGCTTAGGGACCTGTGGATAAGAATTTGAATTAAGGGATGATTGATACCAAGAGTGGAGGTGGAGGAATTAAAGTGATTTGGGATGTACATTCAGAATGCAACACTTAACTGCTCTTGTGGAAGATATTTTTTTCCCAGCAATTGCCAATCTCATCTGTTAACTTTCCTTTTGTGACTGAACCAAGTTTGAGCACAACAGGACAGAAAGGATGGACTGTTCTAAGGTTGTTTCTCTGCAAAGAGTGCTGCAGCTCTAGGTCAATGGAATAGTTTATGGGAATGTTCCTCCTTTCACTTTGTGCAGATTTAACCTAAGCTGCTTCTGAAAATTGTTGAAAACAATACATGGGTGTCCACCATCACTGGGTGGATGAGGACAATTTTATAGCAAAAAACGCAGACCAAATCTAAGATGTTTTCCATTTCACGTGTCTATCTCTAGCATTAAATGCCATACACTGAGCTCTACTAAAACCGTTTCGTACTTTGCACTTGGAATAAAACAGATGTGTCTTGACAAACCAATACAACAAACTTCAGATATGCAACAACAGACTTTAGCTGTGCAATGATTTCTGTGTTACAAAATCTTTTTTGGAACCTTCTTTATAGAAACGTCACAAAATGAAAGGTTACTTAAATTTGTTATAGTAGCTGACAGTTGAGAATGCTCTAACAAGCCACATTTGTCCATAGAATATTTGGAGTTAAGGTCTGAATATCTTTTGGAGGCTTTATTTTATGTACTCTCGGTCTCAGAGTTTGATGTTACAACTGAACTACGGGCCATAAAACACACTGAGTGGGAAGATCAAGTAAACTCCTTGTAGGCAAATCTCTCCAAGTATTTCTGGCCTTGCTGCCACTTCTTGATTCTCGCATTCTCACGTGTAAGTTTGGATATTGATTCTCGTGATTGCAGAGAAAAGAGCATCTCCTCCAAAACGGCAAAATGCTCTGAGTGAAAACTGTCCCTTCGGCAAGATTTGCATTACAATCTTTGTTCTGTCTAATTCGGAGGAGGTATCTGCAGATGAAATTGAGTGCCATATGCCACATTTTCTGAATGGTGCTTGTGAAGACTTTGTTGACTTTTGGTGAGTTGTCGCATGTTTCTACATGCTGGGGATGTGTGGGGAGTGTGTTGGTGAGAGAGGGAGAATACTTTGTTAAAGAATCTAGTTTTATATCTGGGGATTTGATTTGAGCTATGGGAAGCCCTCTTTTAAAAACATAGATGATTTGTGGTTGTCTGTGATGCAAGTTACATAAATTAGCAGCAAACAAGCTTCTGGTTGTTCATTGTCATACTCAGGAACCTGTCAGAAGTGGACAGAAGTCCAAAATTAAATGCTTAATTGCTTTATATTAGCAAAACGCTAAAAGTGATCTGTATTAAACTCAGAAGAGACAGGCACATTTAGTAGAACTAATATTGGTAACACTGAAGAAACGTCTTGTCATAATAAAGTTCCATGAGCTGTATATGACTTTCTGACCTTCTGACTTCTGTAAAAGGTCTCTAAATAGAGACTTCCTGTTCTTAAAAAGTAGAACCAGGCAAGATTTTTTTGCTTTGCTTTTTGTGAATCACTTAACTAAAGTTTTAAGATACTCTCCAGGAAGCCTGAGATTCCTGTCTAATCATTGCAGTTGTTGGGTTTTTGTTTGTTTTTGTTTGTTTTTTTTGGTATGTGACTAAAAGTAAATCAGAGAAAATAACACTTGGCAGTCATGTGATACATGCTGTGATGTTAGCTGATAAAATTAAAACTTATGAACTTATAGGTACATGGAAAAAGCATAGCCACTACTCACTGTGGCTCTGATAGAGAAGCAAAATCCATATGGTTGCTCTCTTATTTCTCTGTACAGTGTTACAGAAACTTAATGTTCCTACCTTGACAGATCACTGAAACCACCAACTTTTTTTGAGTTTTGGGAAAGAAAGGAAACCCTTTTTATTCAGGCTGTTGTGCAAATAACAATCTTCTTTGCATTTAGAAAATCAAATGCACTGTCTTAAATTTACTGTAGAAATACAGAAAATGCTTAAGTACTTTAACTGCTTTCCAAGCATTCTAAGCTAAATTGGAGTTGGGGGAAAAATCACCTTTATTGCTAAGTAAAGGGTTTTGTACGTTGGGTTTACGAAAATATAATGGGATAACCTTTGCTATGTGGACAGTACCTATGTTTTTAATTCTCATGAATGTAGAGAGAAAACTGAAAATTGGAAGGCTACTTTTAATCTTGTGGTTGTAGGAGGGATTTCACTTTGTAGTGAAAGACCACTGCAGTCAGCTTTAGCCTTAATCTATCCTTTTGAGCTTCTTTCTATGTGGGTACAAAGGAACACAATTTTGAAACACAGCTAAGAGAAATTACACAGTTCAGGGAAGAATCAAATGGTAATGAAATAGATCTAAAGTTTGTGATGTGCCTTATACTTGCCAGTGGCATTTCGCATGGATGAGATCTTAAAATACAGTTTAAGGATAATAACCAAAGTAAATACCTATTGCAGTATTTGGAGTAGTGCTCCAACACTTCATGTTATGTAGCATTGCATCTGATTCTGAACCAAATTAATTAAAATTATTGGGGAAAAAAATGTATTTACATTGTGAGGCTATCTATTTTAACCTATAGTACTGTGGTAAGACCAGCCATTTTAAGGTCATGCCTGTTAGAATTTTTTCCTAGTCTTAATTTATAATCTTCCAAACAAGAAAGTTCTGATTTGACAAAGTATGTTCTAATATTTCATTGCAATTAATATTTAAATATTATTACAAGTGTGTTGCCTGATGGATTATATACTATTGCTTCTCTTTTACTTGTAGGTCAATCTGTATTTTAGTGATGACATTGCTTCTGTTTTTGCCACACTTGTAGCAATGAATTTTTGAAGGAAGTCCAAAGTGTTTCGGAATTGAGTGAAGTCCACTAAATATTTCTTGAATACAGTTGATGTTTCTAAAAATGATTTAGCCCATTCACCCCTGCATTACTACTCTGAGTTTACTTGGTTTAATATATGCTCACGATTATTTTTTGTAAAAGCTAAACAAAAAGCTGCTTTGTGTATGTTTCTCTGTTTTAAGGTGTATGTGTACCTTAAATTCTCATTTTAATCTGAAACCCAGGAGTTTTGTGACATTTGTGCTGTAATTAGCTCAATGTTTTCTTTCTTCATTTTTCGTTGTGACAGTAGTCTATCTTTGGCTATGGTATGGTGGGAGACAAGCCTACACAAACAGCAAGAAAAAGCATGAAAAATAAGACCCTGGAGAATGTAGGTTTCTAGTGAGAAATGGTATTATCAGTAATAAAAGTATTTGTTAGAGTTGGTCTGACAAGTTACCACCAACTGTAATGTTTTACTCAATTCTTCTGTTTTCCTCTGCTTTTAGCCACATATTCCTAAGCATTTTCTTTGGTTCATTCTGGTGTTTGCTGGCCATCGGGGGATGATTGCATTATCTAACCTGATGGAACAGGTTTTACTGCTTTTTCTCTGCCCTGCGCTGTGACATATGAGCGCTGATGTTTATGTGTGCCAGGAAGCAGCCTGTAGCGCGTACTGTCCAGCTCTGAACTGCCCCCAGACTCTCTGAGCTAGGTCTTCATGCTGGTGCTGGTAGGCGGAGAAGCCACCCAGCAGCGGAGGTAGTGGTGAGAAGCTCCAGGTGCGTGGGAAGTGATGCCTGCCCTCCTCACCTCCGCCTGTGCTTCCGGCAAAATGTACAGCTGGTACCATGTGGGACTTCAGGAGCCTCTGAGGTGGGAGGGGACACAAAATCTGCTCCAATTTCAATGAGTGTAGAGCCCTTAGGAAATTTAGATATAGAGCTCTGGGCTAGAAAGACAGTGAGGAGGGAAGGGAAGTTTAGAAACTGATGAATCTTAACTTTGTTGTCCAGTATTTGCTACCTTCTTTGTATGGAGATGGATCATCTTAGTTTTTTATGCACGTATACTTTAGACTTCAAAAAGTGCATGTGCACAATGATACTTTGTTGTGCACAGGCTGTCATGTTTTTAGTACATACAAGGTACCGTTTTTTTTATTCTTAGGTGATAAACTTTTTTTTTAAGGCAAACTCCTGTTTTGCTAGAAAAAAGAACACCTCATTACATTTGTAGTTGTCACACTTTATTTTTAACCTCAAATAGTTCTCACTGTGAGTAAGTATGTATGACTATATCCACCTTTTTAGGTAGAAAGACTAACAGGGAGATGAATTGCCTACATGTGTTTAGATCAATGCAGAATGTTTTTGAGAAACTGGTTGTTTAGGAACAAGAAGTAAAAGAGGATTTTTTTTTGAATGTTTAAGTGTATCTGAGGTAGTTGCAAAATGACTTGAAGTGTGAGCTCTGTGTCTTTGCTTTGTTTTTATTTAAGCAGAAATCCGATGTACCCAGCAAGATTCCTTACAGTTGCACCTCAGCAGGAAGGAAGACTTAAAGAGGAACCAAACTCAGAAATTCAAAGCAGACGGACATGGCAGTTTGACTGGGCGTTAAATAAACTGGATACCTCTGTCAGAAAAACTGGCCGCATCCCTAAAGCACTACTTCTAAAAATCTTCCATGAAATATGCAGGGCAGGTAAGCTTCTTTTAATTCAAACAAATTTTTTAAAGCCAAAGAAATTAAAGAATTTTGATTTATCTTAATTTTGTCCTTCGGATGTTCTTTAAGCTAACGTATGCATTGGTGAACAGACTTTAAATGTTTTAGAGATTTGATTTGCTTGCTTTTTATGGATTTTTATGCAGTAATGTTACATTTTCCTCCTTGCTGAATATTAGCTTTCATATGTTGCATACAACCTGTACTGTGAACTCAACAGGGATCTGTATTTTGTACAGCTTATTTTAAAAATGTAAGGTCTTTTAAGCTTATGTACACTGCTCATTATGTCCTTAAGTATCACTTGTTTTTAAAATGGAGCTCTGTAGGGGAGTGTGGAGCTGATACCAAGTTCCCCCATGCTCAGGTAGTTGTGGATATTTGGAATCTTTTTTTTTTTTTTTTTTTTTGATAGATAATAAATAGCTGAAGCATTTTTCATTCTGGAATATTAAAAACTCC
>JAYECN010932650.1:0-17521 GCA_035222435.1 Microcambeva ribeirae | reverse complement strand
GAGATATTTAGTAATTTGGGGTTTTGGCGTTAGTAATCTATGAGAGTATATTGAGAAATGACAATATTTATTATTTTGTTTTAATTAAAAGCTTTGAGTACTTCTCTGGACAGTATTATATATTGGCTTATATACCTCCTACAGTTTTGCAGTTTACTATTAAAAAGCTGAGTCTTTAATTCTTGTTCTTTCTGTTGAGTTGCTTTAATTTTGACTTTTTGCATGTGATATCTTTTCTGATTCTGACCGCTTTTTAGACTTCATAATTTTTGAGCGTAGGTAGGCAAAGGTTTTGTTTCTCTGTGCTTACCTTCAAAACACAATTCTTCATGATCTTTGATTAGTTACACAGTTTTTAGGGAGTCATTCTAGCAAGGAGATAATTGTTCATAGTAATTTCATTTGGCCAAGTAAGTGTATTTCAAGCAGAGGTGTTTTTTTAGGCTTAAAAAAAGATATAAAATTTCTCAAAGGATTTAAATTGGATGCCATTTGAATAAATGACTAATATTTCCATTTCAAAATCTCAATCCTCGTTTATATTTCTAATAGCAACATTAGAAATTAATTTAGCGAAAGTGTGGGAGGTTATGGTTTATTTCTAAACAGGATTTGTATGTGTTTATAACCTTCGTCAGCTTTGAATTACAGAAAAAAATTGGTGATTGATGTGACTGTCTTGTCCTCTACCTTCCTCTACTAATATTCCTGATTTTTCCTGTTTCTTTTGACTTTCAGCACACTCAGTCATTAGAAAGTTAAAACTTTCTGCTGTTGAGCAGAATTTTTTGAGGTGATTTTTCTGCTTTTGAACATTTTTGTTGTATTTTCCCTTTGTTTTGTAATCATACAGGTGCTTCCATAATGCTGTATAATTAATTGCAGGTTAAGCTACTGTGGCACACTCTGGAATAGGTAAATTTTCTGTTACAGTTACCAGCAGCTGGAGATACCTTTTTTGGCAGCAGCTTCTGCCTCTGTGTTGGGCTGTATGCAGTTTCAGTGTGTTGGTGTCGCAATTTGGAAATCGCTTGCAAAGCATTTGTAATGATGCAGACTGGAAATCTTTCTGGAAGTCTGGGTCATTCAAGCCTGAGCATTTCTGGCAGCCCTGCCATGCTTTGTTTCTGGAGCAGTAGTGCAGCCCAAGACTGACAACCAGGTTTATAGTTATTTTGGGAGTCCCTGGTGTTATGTGCAGAAGTTGGAGGAAGTTGACTTTTCCTTAGATTCCTTCACTGTTCTTTAGGCAAAAGTTGTCTCATTTATTTGAACTTGCCTGTGGGTGGAAGCTAGAATAGATGCTAATAGGGGAAATTTGTGCTGAACGTCTCTGAGTTCTGTAACAGAATGATGCTGGCATTAAGCACTGTGCAGTTTCAGAAATTGGCCCAAAGGTTATTTCTTTTCTGATGAAATGATCTTTATAGATCTTAGATTGGGAAATTTCAAATGTTAGATCATCTGAGTTTAAGATTTGTTGTGCTGCTTTTTTGGATTTCTGCTCAGCTGACTTCAGTATTCAACTAAATGCTGTGTTTTGTCCAAAAGCATATTCAGCGTATAGCAGTGTCATTGTTTAATCTATACAGTAAAACTTGTGAATTTCAAAGAAGATTCTTTTATATAAGAACAGTATTTCTCGATATGTCAGTCTCAAATTTTACTTTTTTCTACTAATTTTAAATGTGTATTTTATGAAGAAATTTAGACATGAAATTTTTCCTTTCATCTTTTACTTCAGTTCCTAATAACGGTCGAGTTTTCACTCTAAAAGAAGCATTCAGATATTCATACTGTTGTATAGTTCATACTGTTTGCCAGCAGACTTGCTTTTTAGCTTTAGACTTGAATGATCTCACCTTGTGAACAGAAACTGGAGGTTAACAGTAGTTTCAGCAATAGCAGAGCAATATAATAACAGGTTGAATAGACTGCAAGCAGAGCAGGGATATAGGGCTGTTTCTTTTGGAGTGAATTTAAAGCTTGTTTAGGGGTTTGTGTTAACACTGTTAAAAAAACAAAAGCCTTTATCAGAGAGCATCCTACCTTTTTTAGGTGTAATCCTGAACTGTCATAAGCACTGCTAGAAGTTGGTATGTACATGTGAGTTCAGTATGGGGTTATGCAAATTTGACTGCTTTGAAAAGGCTGTTACTGTGACCCTTCTGTCGTGTGGTGTGTTTTTGGGTGGAAGGAAAAACAGAAACCAATTTACTACCCAAAAGCTACAAAAAGAATTTAAAAAAAAAAAAAAAAAGACATTTGGGACATCATTCAAAAGGATGAGTGGCTAGCTCTTCAGAAGTGTGTGTGGTTTCTTGCAGAAGTTACCATAGGAACCTAAAAGCCCTAAATTTAGGCAGGTATATTCTATAAAGATACTTTAAATAATTGGTGTAAATATTACCTCAGACTAAGCAGTAGAGGCAAAATGCATGTATTCATTTAAAAATATAGTTCCCAGTGTTTTTTTTTATCTGTCAGACTTGTTGCATCTATATAGGTATATGTTTATTTACGTGACTCTTTCTGATTAGCCTTAACTCTCTTAATAAAATTATTATTTTTACTGCAGGATCTCCAGGCAGCAACCAAGCCTTGCTTCTGTTGCGAAGTTGTGGTGCTTTATTACCAGAGGTGGTGTCATCTGAAAGAACAGAGCTAGCCCATATGATATGGGACAAAATGAAAGCTCTGGGTAGGTCTGTTTCTTACTCCCTCATGAAAGAACAGCCATGTACTTTAGTATTGCTAGGTTGCTCTCTTTGTAACCTGGGACTGAATGCATTTTAATGGTGTTTAAATGTTAGGTTATGATGGTAAATATTCATTAGCAAATGAAAACTAGGTTTTGTCATTGCAGTGAGAGATCTGTTTTTTATTCTGAGAGTTATACTGACATCTAGGGGTGTTTAATAACAATTTCCCCCCCTTCTTTTCTCCCCCCTCAGTGCTTAATCAGACTCCTGCTTGCTTTTGATTAATGTAAGAATGTATTTTATTTCTCAGTTAGGTGTTGACCACTTACCTTGGTATCTGGTGGCTTGAATATTCCTAATGTTACCAACTATTTTATTAGATGATGCTTTTTATTTAAAATTAGTCATTTGTCTACAAATGTGTCACAGAAGCACTGCTTCTTGAGTGTAACGTTGCTAAACCTGCAAAATAAATGGCAGATTGCAGAATGTAATGTATGTGAGCAAAGATGTTTCTGTACTCTTGATATTTTAGCCTTTTAGAAGCAAATGTGCATCATTAAATGGTTGTTTAATGTTACAAAGGTGAATAAAAGGAAGCAACTTGATTGTACATTAAGTTGGAATAAAATAAAATTGATATGAAATTAACTAGCTGGAATAGCTAAAAAATCATATTTATAGTTTGGAGCGTCTACATTTGTTTGATTGTCTGAAATATTTCTTTAGGTGCTGTGTATGATGCAAGCCATTATAATGCTTTACTTAAAGTCTACCTTCAGAATGAGCATAAGTTCTCTCCAACCGAATTTCTGGCCAGAATGGAGGAAGCTAATGTGCAGCCCAATCGAGTAGGTAGCCTCTAATGATATCTTCTTTCCCAACAGCAATATCATTTCTTGCATAGAAATCATTAACTTCCCCTTTATTTTCTGCAGGTTACCTACCAGAGGTTGATTGCTGCTTATTGCAATGAGGGTGACATTGAAGGAGCCAGGTATTCCTTTGCATTTATGTTTAAATACATCAAGAAATCTGTTTGTCAGATCTCCTGACATTAATGTTCAAACTCTTGTTTCGATGATTCTTAAAGTATTTGATGAGCAAAGCAGATTGGGTTAAGTGTATTTTAATCAAGCATTACATAGTAGTTTCTTAGATGCAACTGAAGCCTACACCAACAAAATAAAAATAAGTGATGGACTAGTGTACTTAAATTTTTTTTCTTGTTGATGTTGTAACACAGATGGCCAGGATGGCCGCCTAATGTTAGCTCCATGAATTGTAGAAAGGTTGCCTTTAAGTTATAGCTGAGCATGAAAATTAAATAAAGATAAAATCAAAAAAACTATCCTCATGTCTGTATATATTGTTAAGTGATAAATATAATTCATGAGAAAAATGAAATTGACTGTATTACGTCCATGTTATGCAACATCCTAAAATATAATTGCTTCGTGAAATAATTACCTGCATCTGTTTGATGCAGTACTTGTCCAGCAGCGCAGAAATAGCTCAGGACTTCCTTTTCAAATAATAGAAGTTCTCATCATTGTCGTTTTTTTTGTTTGTTTGTTTTTCAGTAAGATTCTTGGATTTATGAAGAATAAAGATCTCCCAATCACGGAGGTGGTATTCAGTAGCCTTGTGATAGGTCATGCAAGATCAGGGTAATGTTAATACAGTTTTGATTGTTTTTAATTTACTACATATATATTGATACTGTACAGAAAGCTTAAAAGCTGCAAAACTAGGAGTAATGTAATAGCTTTGAAAAATAATGTGTAAAACATGCATTTTGTGGCTTTGAAAAATAATCTATGAAAGACATATATGCATGTTGAGGCAAAACAAGAAAAACAGACGTTTCTTGTATTTGACAAGGTTGAATTTCAAGATAATTATTGTATTTTTATACTATTTGAAAAAAACTGCTGTGCTTTAGTATTGACACTTTTTCAATTGCTGAAGCTGAAGCAAGCATCCTAAATAGGATAACAATGCATATATTTTGTTTACCTTTTGTATTTATTTAAAATATGGATTTGTTTATGCTTGTTATATTCTTAAGACTGTTTTTGTTCATTTGTTTTCCATTTCATTATTAATTGAATGAGGAAATATGCAAGTTGCAATAAATATCTTGGTTAAATCGATTGAGATTCTTTCTTTTGAATTCTTGTAGAGATATGAAGAGTGCAGAAAATATCCTCTCAGTGATGAGGATGGCTGGTGTTGAGCCTGGCCCAGACACCTATTTATCGCTGTTGAACGTGTATGCTGAAAAGGGTGATGCTGACAGCATCAAAAAGGTATCTTGGCGTTTGAGTTTAAATATGTTTTATTTCGTATTTTACTCAGTTTTAACTCTGGAATGCTTTTATCTGTAGGGGATTAATACTGTATTTTAAAACTCATTTACTCACAGTAGTAAATAAAAGATTTTTTTTAATTTACATCTGAGTAGGTTAACTGAAACTCCTTTTTTTTAACTTTATTTAAAAAAAATGAAGTTTTTTTGATAGCTACTTTTTTCTCTATGTGAAGGTATGATAAATAATGTTCACTAGTGAGTTATTCAAGAGACAGTGTATGTTGTTTGTGTGAAGTTAAATATGCCTGCTTCCTGTTCAAAAAATTCAAAAACTGAATTTTTGCAGGTGTTACAAAACAGACATATAAGCAAATTTAGTTGTTCACAAAGCTTAGGAATGATAATGCTGCTTTAGAGGCTAACATGCTGAGTTCTCATCTGCAAAACAGACCTTTGTTTAGTTAAAGTTTTCGCAAGGAAACAGTAGAGAAAATTGATTTGAGTTTAATGAGTACTATGAAATGGAAGGGCCAACTCAAGGGGGAGGTTTTGGGAAATGATCTATTTCTGTGGCTTATAAATGAAGCAAATCTTCCTTAACCAGCCTCCTTCCAGACAATAACAGAAACTTTGACTAATTGTGATCTTTTTCACTGAAAGATTTTGAAAAATGTCTGATATATATAATTAGGGAGATCTGTTGTCACTTTATTTGTCCTTTTTCCTTTTAAAATGTAGAGGTATTAAGTCTTTGGATGATTGGTGTGTCCTTTACCATCTTCTATGTGTCTAAAGCCAGTGGAAAAAAAAAAGTGAATGTTGTTCATTTAGTGTATCAGATTTTCAGTCAGTATAAAACTTATCAAAGTTAACACTTATTCTTGTTTCCAGACTCTAGAAGAGGTTGAGAAGACAGAAGGGTATCTTATGGATAGGGTTTTGATGCAGGTGATTTTAAGCCTTGCCAAGGCTGGATATCCTCAGTACATTGAAGACATTAAAGAACGCATCAAATTTGAAAGGGAATTAATTCCAGGTATGTTTCCAATGTTTTCCATGGAAATATTACTAGAGATTTAGAGGACAAAGCAACAGTAAGTAACATCTCCAAAAATAGTTGCTTTTTATTGAATATTTAGAGTAATATAATATTTTTCTATCTTATCTGTGGATTCATTTGTTCTGCTTTAAATCATTTTTATAGGTTTTCTTAAATATTAAAAACAACCCTTAATTTGCATACAAAATTAATGTATAAAAATTTTATCCTATAAAATTTATTAAGTCTTTACAGGAGAGTTGTAAGTACAGTACAGTAAAGTTGGAGACCTTTCTGCAGGTAACAGTAACAGAACTTCTGGTAAAACAGCTGTTCATGAATTTAACAGAAGGGAGATTGTAAATACTGAGTATAACTTTCTTTTAACTAAAGTAAAAGTCACTTATCCCACAGCGTTTAATCTGCTTGGTAACTGTCGGAAATCTCGGTCTCTTCTTTTCCCTCTTTTAACATGTCTAGAAATGTTTCTCCTATCTCATACCCTTCTATCATGCTACAGTGTGACAGTTCTGCAAATTTTGGCATGGCATATGTAGTGGGAAAATTGAGTTCCATTGAAAGCATAAACAATGCTGAAAAAGGTAGTCTCAAATTTGATTGATTATGATTATTGATTATTTGATTGATGTTAAAGCGGATGTCAGTGATACTTTTAAAACATATTTGCTTTCCTTAGTGGCTTAATGCTAGCATAGTTAATCATACATTTGATTTTCGTTTTTGTTTTCTTGTTTCTAGATGCAATGAACCTGTGTTTGACTCTGATTACTCAAGGCTTTGAAGACATAAGTTTCCGTATTTTGAAGTCTCTTCATCATTTATCACGTGATAATATGGACCAGGGTAGCTTCTTCTTACAGCATTGTGTAAATACAGATATGGTATGCAGCATAGTAATTCTTTTGTGTTAAGTATACCTCTGTATTATTTATATAATATTGCTATATATTTATTAGTTTACTAATATTAGTTATTACTTAAATTTATTTATAATGTAATATAACTGGAGATTGAAAGTGGTAGATTTTTTTTTGTAGTTAATATAAAAGCAGAATGGTTTTAATATTTCATATCAACTTTACATAATAAGATTAAATTCACAAGAGTATATCTTTGCTGTCCATTAATGTTTGCCGTGCATAATATCCATTTTATAAACACTAGAAGAATCTGACATTCCTAAAAAAGAAAAAAAAAAAAAAAAAGGGAAAAATATATTAAAATAACTTTTAAAATTCTTTGCAGCCTATGAGCAAGCTGAAACAGTATTGTAGTGAGTTAAAAGAAGCAAAAATGCACTCAGCACCTTTACCATTTATTTTGCGTTGTGCTTTGGAGGCCAAGAGATCAGGTACTCTGCTTATTTACTTATTTAACACATGTTTGTGTTTGATGTACTTGGTCACTGTTTAATTATCTTATGAATGCTTTTAGATATGGCCATTGACTTGATGAAGATCATGAAAGAGGAAGGCTTGCCGCTCAGACCTCACTATTCTTGGCCACTACTTGTCATGTACCAGAAAGAGAAGAATCTTCAAGGTTAGCTGATGTGTTCAGGTTGCTTATTTTAAAGTTAATGCACAGATTTTTTTGCTTCAACATTGTATACAAATTTAGCAAACTCTTGAAAGTAAGTGAAGAATTGCCGCCTCAGTTTTTTTTGTTGCAGAAAGGCTTTTTGAAAACCACCAGTCCTACTTAATCATGGTACAATCCTACAAATTTAAATGAAAAGATGTGTGGAAGAGTTTAATCATCTTTTTAACTCTTTGCTCTCTTACTGTCTTCTTCAGAATTTACTCTTGACAAAATTGAAATTTGAGAGAAGCATTTGAAATTAATATTATGTTACAACAACTCCCTTGCGCTGCGAAATTATATATATGCGTATTTTTAAACCAGCTTCTTATATCTACCTTTATAAGTCAAATGTGAATTTAGTTACAAGAATAAAAACTGCAGGAGAACTTACGTTGCTCAATCTGTGAGCCTGACCTGACAGCCTACTGATTGAAGGACAGAAATGCTCAATCTTTAGGATTCTTAAGTAGGCTTAAGCATTTAGCATACTTTCCCCTGTTACACAGGGGGCTGTCTACGGGATATGAATAAGAATGGAACAAATATTAAATTTTAGAGTACAGTATCTAGTTCTTTGGTTTGCGTTATTGGTAATTCAGAAAGAATGGTATCGTAAAAAGATGCTTTTAACAGAAGTACTTCCCCCTTGGGGAAACAAAAAACTGTCTTTTTCATCTTATCTCACAGTATAATGTGCTTTAGAATGAGATGCAGAGTTGTTAGTGTGACATTGGGTGACAAACAAAATGCACAAACAAAAAAAAAGTGCTTTTAGCAGACTCTTCATATCGCAATTTTATCTTAAATATACAGTCATATTCCAGTTTGGAAGAAATGCTGAAACAAGTATTCCCTAATTGTTTCTGGCTGTAAAAATGTCTCAAGCCTTTTCAAAAAGCCTTTGTGAAAACAATATTCAGGTTTTTATTAACTCCTTAGGCTCTGTTCCTGCTAGCGTGCTTCCCAAGTTTATCTTCTCGGAGGTTTTCAGAATCTTAAAAGTTCAACTATCTTTCCTAAAACTGTAGAAACATTGTTTCAGTTGGGTCACATTTGTAAATAATGTTTATCTTTATTTGAAAAACATTGTAGCCAAAAATGAGTAGTTTGAAATGTGTTTCATAATTCTGTATATGTAGATACTGCCTACTAAAATGCTTCCTGTTACTACAAGTAGCACTTCACCTTCATAACACTAGTATTAGAAATGTCGGAAGCGTTAATAGCTTTAGACTTAGGTCCAAAGACTAAAGGTATACCTGCTTCTTGAGAAAAAGCTTTCAGATCTCTTATGATTTCTGGTGAAGGAGGAGGTTGACTTTTAGGTAAGTGTGGACTCCTACTGTAGAAATCAGCTGTACTTTGACCAGCAACTTCTGCTGACAGCCAGGTAAGAAATTTGGGAAGAAAACTAGCAAAGGAACCCTTAACAGATCGACTTTAGCTTTCTTTACCATGTTCTAGGAAAGCCTTTCTTTTCCTATCTACCAAGGCATCAGATGCAGAATTTTCTGTATGACTGTAAGTAAGTATTGTAGGTTTGTAAGTATGTTTTTTGTGACCTAGTACTTAGTCTTTCAGTCTGAATTTTCAAGCGTGAAAGTTAATTGTCCGTAAATTTGCAATTCTTAAAATAGAGGAGAGGAGCTTTCTGTGTGCCTTCTTCTGTAGTGAAAAATCAGTATAGTTACTTTACCATGTTCTTAACCATGTGTAAGCTCATGTTCATTTCTAAAATTGAAGAAATAATAAAATTAATTAAATGAGATCCACTGTCTAAAAATAAAGTAATATACCTGAAGGAAATTAAATGAGGGGAAAAAAAAATCCTGGGATGATTTAATAGAAATAATGAAGAGTAATGCTGTAGTGAGAACCTAAAAGTGCCAATAGAACATGTATTAGAAAATGGTGCTTTAGAGCATTAAAAAAAAAAAATGTGGTATAGATAGACACTGTATCACGTCTCCTAACAAAAAGGAGGTGGTAACTGCTTTTTTCCCCAAGTATTCCCTTGGCATGGGGAAGTCTGAACATGGTGCGGGGAAACTCGGGGTAAAACCAAAACTATCAAACAGCTGCTATAACGATAATGAGCTAAGTAATCATTTAAGGACAATAAAAATATATAAGCAATGACCTATCCAGAGCTGAATGGAAAAAATGCCTGAATCAATAAGTGTAACGTGACCCAAGCCATTATATAACTAGTAGCAATTTTAATTATGTTAGGGAAGCTGACAGTGGATATCAAAGAAAATTATTGAACTTCTGTATCTTGGAGTTGAGTCAGAGAGAAAAGCAATAAAGTGGAAGCTAGTACACATAAAACAAAGCAAGGCAATTGCTTAAATATGCTGTGGAGAACTCAGCCTCTGTGAGACAGTGACAGCTGTTTTCAGCTGCTTAGTGCAAGGAAATAATTTTAGGTGGAGCGTGCTTTTATGTACATCTCTGTTACATAAGTTGGTAGCAGTTTATTTCCATAGGTCTATCCAAATAAATGCAGTTAAGCCCTTCAAGTGCTTTCTAAAAGTCTAGAAGATCACTATGTGGTAGATCTGGAAATGTTATTGGCACTGGGATTCATCTTGTTTCAGATCATGCGATACAACCAAGGAGGGCTGCACAGTTAAGTAGAAGTTCTTGGCTTAGGTTGCCAGTGAGACATAGCGTAGTCACCCTCCATATAATCACTTTATTTGCCTTTAAAGAAAGTTTTACAAAATCAGATTTTTTTTTTTTTCCATTCGTGTAATCTACTAAATTGTTATATGCACAAGGGTCAATTAGTGACTGCTAATTCAATTTTTACTTTGCCCCATATTGAACAAAAAGGTAAATAAAAGTGTACAGGTCCCTCAGTGGGAGGAAGGATAGTGAATTCCCCAAATAGTCACTTAAGTATTGCTTTGTAGAAAGAATTTCAGCAAATAAGCTCTTTGAGGACATCTGAATTTAACAGTACCACAAAAATGTGTGCGATATTGTGCTGTCTTCTTTAATATAACCCCACTTTTCCAACTGGATTTTTTTTCGATACACAAAAGCACAAAAACACCTTTAAGCCCCATTTTGTTGCCTTTGCACTTGTTGAACTGGATTTTGCTGCATGAGAAATTCCGCCTGTTCTCGTGGCATCACTTCAGGAGGAAGATACTACTTGCTGTGGACTGAGCTACAAGGCTCACTTTTCACCCTTGAGAAGCAGCAAGTTTCTCAGACTATCTTGTAATTCATTGCTTCCGTATTTCTTCTTTGATATACTGATTTGAAGCAGGAGGGTTACTTTCTTCCTGCTTCTGTTGGGATGTTCAGTGCTATTTCCAGTGAGGACAAAAAGGAGGACAGAAATGTTTGTCTTCTGTTCCCTCCTTCGGTCGTCTTTTCACTCAGTTACTTGATTTTGGGTACCAACTCTGGTAAACTTTACGTATCTCAACCCAAAATAGCAAAAAAGGCTCTTGGTCAAGAAGGGAGACAAGTCATAGGGGTGTATTGAAGATAAAAGAACTCTGTAGAGTTTCTAAGCGTTCTCTACAATGAGTGAATGTACGAAAACTTTGATGTGGATGGTGCATTTTCTTACCCTCATTAATGTTTTTGCTTTTTCACTCCAAAGACAGAAAAATACTAGAATTATGTATAACTCCAGAATATAGACAAATTTATTTTTTAAAAAGTTCAAATAGATGCAGACTTTTTGAATGAGCTATCAGATAGGTTAGAGATACCAATTCTCAGTAAAAGAACAAAGAATTACATCTGTCTGCAGAGGAGAAAAAAAGAGAGAGAATTACTAATTCTTTATTGAAGACCTTTTGGTGGGAAACATTGTTTTTGTTATCTTCTTGCTGCTGTTAGGTACTGCAATTGCAATTCTGTCTCTGCTTTTTTTTAGGATGTTCTTTGCTTCAGGGTGAGAGAGGTTAGTGTATTGTCAAATAGTGTTATTAGGAGCGAAGATTTTTCCAAAAGCAGGCACATCCTCTTTCATGCACACGCTCGACATTATTACAGTGTTTTGCTTGAATCGGGAACATTTTATTGCTTGATATTGGCAAAGACGTTTATTTGATAATAAAGCAGTTCCTTCTCTCACTGAAGTGGAAAATGTAAGATTTTATTTTGTTGATTTTCAATATAATTTTGCTATTCAAAAAAAAAAAAAAATCCTGCATCAGCTACCTCAGAGATTAATAATATGTGCTAGCATTTTTCTTTGTTTTGTTGCTGTTGTTTGACTTGATTTTTTTATTTTTTTTTTTCCTTAATTTGGCGTTAATTTGACTGTTCAGTATTGTCATTGGTGTACCTTAGTCTTTATCACAGTCTTCTGCTCGTGTTCACACATGTCCTTTTCTGCTCAGGAGCTGTACCAGGCAGCATGAAGCCTCTGTGACCGATTTCTACTAGGCAATGGGGATGCATTTTCTGCACTCTTCTAAATACATATTTGAGCCTAAATCTCTGAAGGCTACTGCACCTCGTTCACTGTGCTATCCAGTTACTCCTTGTGATACCATTTTGAACTTGGTTAGTTCTGAAAAGGCTTTAACTTAAGAGGGCTTAATACATGTTCTGAGAAGCTGCAAACATAAAATAGAAACAGCTGTCAAAATTTGAAAGGTATCGAGAAGGACTCAGTGTTATTAATTCTTTATTCATAATTTTGCAGATTCTGGGCCAAAATTGGACAGAGTTTTGTTTAAGGCAAACTTGAACAGATGATGCGACTTTAATCTAGTGTGACTTGCCTGCTTGTATTTTTAAGTGCTCAAAGGGAATTCACATTTGATTATTTGCACCGTAGTGCACTGCATAAAATATTCATGGAAGTGTCACTTTTCCATAGGTGGCACTCCAGGGCAAAGATGGGGACTTTGGGAAACTTTACATTTTTAAAGTAATAAGTATGAAATGCAAGTTGAAAAAAACATATGCTGTTTGGTACTGGTGTCCTGCAGCAACTGACAAATCATTTTTAAACCAGTAAAAAATGGTAATACCTGTATAGGTTTTGACAGGAGCTCAGACTTTGCTAGCTGGGGCTATTGTAGGAAGTTTCTGCAAATCTGAAGAATGTAAGCAATTAAAAAGAAGCACAAAATCTGCTTTGAAAGTATTTGCTGAACTCCTTTAAGATTTGATATTCTTTGCCTTCAGATGTCTATCTACAATGCTAATATAAAGTTTGGTTGGTTGAATTGATTGGGATGTTGTGCAAGTTATGACACAGTTTCATTTGGGGTTTGTGGGAACTTGGGATGCTCCAGACTTGCTTTGAATTTCCAGGTAGAAGCTGATTTACTGAAATTAAAACTCATCAACCCATTTGATTACAAAAATGTTACTTTCTTTTATAGACATCTATGGTAATCTTGCAAGCTGGTCTTTTAATTAGCTTGAGTGCTAGGAAAAAAGTGAAGAGTGTAAGTGTTGAAGAATGCACTCTTATCTTGAAAATATTTATGTAATTAAAATAAATTTCAGATTTGTTTTTTTCAGGCTTGGTAGCATTGATAGTAATATATAGCTTTAAAAGATGTATTGTGAAATGACTTACAATAACATATCTTTCCCTATGTTAGAAAATAACTTTGTATGCTACCAATTTTCAAACTAATGAAGAGTGTGCTGTTCTTGATAGTGCAGTAACTAAAATTGAAAATTCAGGATTTTGCATTGCAGATATAGTGAGGGAGGTGGACATGTTCTTTCTTATTTTTGAAAAGAGTGCCTTTTTTTCTCAAGTTCTATTCTTTTAAATGTTTGGATCTTCTGAAATGTTTCACCAATTTTGCTTTGATAGGTGTCTTTAAGGTCCTTAAAGTGATGCATGAGTTGGGGGTGGAACTTGATGCAGAAACTTACACGGACTATGTTTTTAAAAATTTTCCTGATATTGAGACTGCCCGTACTCAGCTGCAGGTGAGTTGAAATTATAGAAGTAATTCAAATCATAAAAGTAACTTTTGCATAATTTGTTTCCCTGTATGTTCTCTGGAAGATTGAGATTCCACTAATTTTCTAAATATGCTTGATATGATCAAACCTGCCTGTTGTATTTTAGATTATTCTTGACGCAGTTGTTTTACTGTTGGCTTTTTTAGTTTTTATTATTTTTTTTTTTTAATATTTTATTTTATTTTGATTTCCTCACGTGTTCGAGAATTTGGGTCTGGAGGTTAAAAAGCTTCTAACTGTTCCTCTGTGCTTTTGGTACCATTTGTTCCTGCATTTGGTTTTAGTACAAAAATTGGTTAAATCTTGATCAGCAGCAACTAATCTAGGTAGCTGTGTAGTGTAGATGTCTGTAGAGCACCTTCAATGTTCTCATCAAGTATCAATACAAAAATGACAGTGCCCCATGGGAAGGAAATGTTTTTTAAAAAAATACGAAGTATCAGAATGTCTTCTCTGTGTTTATCTATCATGATTGATTTTTATCTCTAGGAAAATAACTGCTTGGTTGATACTGTTGGATTCCGTGTAGCAGAAATAAGATACGAGGCAGCATTTGGAAAGCTGAAAAATGTTCTTGCTCTTTGTAAGTATCTCTCATGTTGCATGTTACCATGTGCTTACAGTACGTTGCTTGCAAGTTAATTTTAGGTTCAGATTTACAACCTAGAGGTTTAAGAATATTTGAGAAATGGATGGATGTATTGAGGCTTTTATTATGTGGGATCATCTTTGAGAAGACTGCTCTTTGAAACTGCCCGTTGCAGACAACATATCTTTGTTAAAACCTTTTTTATATTGAAATGGGCCATACAATTTACTCTTTTACACCCCCACCCACACCCCCACCCCACACCCTCACGTACGTGTGTGTGTGTGTGTGTATATATATATATACACACACATAGAAATAAGGAAGATTTGGCTCTCGTGTGTTGGTTCTGAAGACTTTGATGCAGGATTGTTTCTTTTTTTTTTTTTTTTTTGTTCATGGCACCAATTACAGTATAACTCTGAACAGAGTTATTACTGATTGAATCAGCTTTAAAGAACTGGTCGGTATTGACAATAATTTGAGAGTGCATTAGTCTGTGGAAGCTGCGTATATGAATTTAGCAGGGTAGATAGGGTTGTGATAGCATAAATTAATGATCTAACTCAAGGATTTTCTCCTAATAAACAGTAAGACTGTTCTGATGGCCAGTGTTGCAAAAGTCACATCAGTAACTGAGTAGTTATGGCATGATTTGCGTGGTTAACTAGGGTTATGCTCATTTCTTTTCAAAATTTAAACAAGATTTATATTACTAATGTATTCATTAGTAAAACACTTGAGTTTGGGCTAAATCTGATACAAAAGAATCCCATTTTAAGCAGCAATTTTATATGTCCAAGGCTGAGGCAAAAGTTTAAACAGGTAGTTTCTTGCGATCTGTACACTGTGCAGTTGGGAAACTGTGTTGAGGCTTTAAAGTAACATTAACTGGAAGATAGTAGTAAAATGGAAAGTAGTCTTCTGTTCATCTAAGATGATAAATACTGAACTTCTAAAACTTCTAAAAAGGGTCCTTATAAACCTCAACTATGTCAATGGTATTTTTTTAGTTCCAGTAGCTAATAAAAAAGATCCTGAAAAATAAGTAGTTATTAACTGTTTGTTTAATACCTGTATTAATTTTTTATAAGGAATCAGCTAATCTTTGAGATTGTCCTTACGTTCTGCCATCTTTTTCTCTTATTCCAACTAAAAGCATTACCCATGAAAAATGTAGACTTCCTCCCTTTGAATTCTTTTGAAAGGGCAGTTGTTTGATAAGACATTGCTTCTGGAAAATGAAATATTTGGGGATTTTTTGCCTACATGAAAAAATAGGGATCCCACATACACCCCATTTTTGTTAACTGGGAAGGTCAGTTTTGAATGGTTACCAACAGGCTGTATACCGTCTTACCGTCATGAAATAAGTCCTACATAATGTATTATTTATCTGTTGTCTATGTGCGTGTGTCGTAATTCTTGTAGTGGTATTTTTTTTTATGAAGGCAAGGGTTAATAATTCATGCAATCCTACAGAATTGCTTTTGAACTTGAGCTTTAAAGGAAGATACTCCTGTAAATAGTCTACCAAGCCACAGTGAATGCTGATAAATGTAATTAGCACCTAAGAAATGATAAGGCATAGATATTAATCGGTTGCATTTTTTTTGGATTGGCTTCTTTTGCAGTATTACAAAGAGGAAAAATAGATGCGATGCAGAAAACAATTCAGGATCGTCTCGTCAGTGTAGTCAGGGAAGGCGAAGGTTGGGTATTAATGCCGGTTGGCTCTCTAGGTGTATTGATTCAGCTTCTCATGCCTCAAAATGTATAGATTTCTGCTACTGACAAGATGAAAACTATGAAGCATCAGCTGAGGCACCCAGGCACACGCGGCGGCGAACAGAGCTGCTTTTCCCTTTATCATGCCATTTCACGGCGCTTCCTTGTCAGCCACTTATTTTCTGAGACTTGTTTGTTGCTAAGGAAACCAGGTTGCTGGTCGCCAGCGGCGGCCAAGTACACCAAGATGCTGCCTGCTCCCCATTGTGGGAGCTAAAAGTTTCGTGTGCCACCGGAGGAAGATCTGTGTTGAGGGTCTCTTGAAATCACCTTCTCCCAAGGCTTCCAAACTGAAATAAAACATTTACAACATTTGTTTTCAGTTTCTAAATGTGTGGTGCTTGACCAAAGGGGGTAGCTGAGTGAGTCTTTATTCTGCCTTTTATTTCCCAAGTTCTGAAACAACTGATATTTTTATTTCAGTTCTCTTCTACCTTATACAATATTGTAGGCTTTTCTGAATGGACCTGGAGGGGCCCCTTTTCCACCCCTCATCCCTTCGGAGGAGTTGATACTGAATTGGGATTATGATAACTTCATACACGACCTGAATGCATCTATTGCTGTTTTTTCTGGAATGAAAGACAGTTATGAAAGATAGTGCAGAAGGTATAGCAATTTGAAGGATTTAGCCAAGGAAAAAGATGCCAAGATAGGGTATATATGTAAATGAGCTCTAAGGGCCATCAGGCTTTAAATGATAATATAGTTTCTTTAATATTTATCCAATATAGTAAGTATCAGCATTTAGAATAGAACAGCTCAGAGCTTTTAAAGGTTTGTGTCTTTTTTTCTTCTTTATTTTCCCTTAGTTAATTCTGTGAATTTTATTAACTTAATTCTGTGATTAGCACTTTATATAGATTTATTTTTTATATCTTGTCCGATAGCTTATGTAAGCAGAAATAAACATCTTTAAAAATATTGTAAAAACAAGAAAGCTGTGAAGCCTACTTGAAGGCATTTTTTAAGGAATTTTTTTTGTTTGTTTTTGTTCCAGAACTACTGTCTTATGTTTTCTTGGTTAGAATTTAGGGGGGGGTTGTTTTTTTTTACAGAGTTTTTCTTTGGTCTTGTTTATTTTTTACGGGGAGGGTGCTTAGTCCTAATACTGATTTGCATAGAAGACTAAGAAATACTAGCTACTGGTTGTAAAGGCAATGAAAAGTCATAATCTCCCTTTTAAAATATTTGATCCCTTTGGAAAGGGAGTGTATTAAGAGCTGATAAAAGCCAGGTCTTTTTCTACTATATCCACTATATTCTTAGGAAAGTTTCTAGATTCACAAACATTAGTTAGCATTGAATAAGTGACAATATTTTTCTATTAAGTCCTGATTTACACGACCTTTTTTTAGACTGACTATTTAGAAATATTTGTTTAATTTACAGTGTCTTCATCAAGCACACCCTCTGTTGAAATGCGTCATTTTAGGAGCAGCCTCATTTTGGGATTTAAAAGGTGAGTTTGCTTTGTGAATGGCTTTTTTTTTTTTTTTTTTTTTTCCCCCCCCGGT
>JAYECN010932550.1:0-38676 GCA_035222435.1 Microcambeva ribeirae | reverse complement strand
TATATGTATATGGTGTAGATATGCAAATTTACTGTATCAGGAGTTTACAAACATATATAATGTGTATAATATATATATATACATATACATATATAATGTGTATATATATATATATATATGTTTTTTTTTTTTTCCCTCCAAAAGATCCATAGTGTATTTCAGTGATTTAGATGTTATTATACAAAGATATCTTTCTGGAAATGTGAATGAAAACAGAAGAGCAGTTAGATTTAAGTATCTTAAAAAGGAAATAGAGGCAGAAAGATAAATCTGGCTTTGGTACCGTATGCAGATTTCTAGACACTGCAGAATCAGATCATGTCATGAAGGTGACACAGCTACTTTACCAGGTACAAAAGTATTTTTTGAATAGCCTTCATTTAGCCTGTAAAATTACAGTCACATTACACGTGCGGTTAACTCCTTACAGCTTTTCTTGACCATAACCACTGTACAAATATCATAAAAAAAAAAAAAGAATTACTACCAGTTGGAAATACAGGAGTTGCCACACTGGATCTACCTATTAGTCCCCCTAGCCTAATACCTAGGAGCAGCCAAGCTTGACAAAAGAAAAAGATGCTCTGGATTTCTTTTTTTTTCTTTAAGCAGGATGTATATATAAAACTATGTGAGCCAAAAAACTCCTGAGACCTTTTCTTCTAGTCTTTCACACTGAAACTTCTGTTAAGTGTGGTTTACCACACACTGTCGTCCTATTTTTTTTGTAGATGCAAATGTTAACAATACAATATGTGGTCTTAAGATAGTCACGTTTTTAGTCTTGATCCCTTCACAAAGGAAACTTTATAAGTTGACTGTATGCTGCATAAAAGTTTCTGTAGGTCAGCTGGTAGCAAGAATATATATAGCTTACAGTTAACTGTAAACAAATATATCTCACTTATTTTCTACATTTTATGCTGCTGTTTTCTCTTTGCCAGTTGCTACTGCTATGTTCCTATGATACAGCTCTTTCCTTTGGAGCAAGAGTTTTCGTGCTGACAGGATGCGGTGTCATAAACAAAAGATTTTGACTTTGCTTTTGGGTCAGATCAACAGACAGGCTTGTGAGAAAGAAGGATCCTGTTTAAAAACACGCCCAGGATAATGAAAGAACGTACTGCTTTCTTTAAAAAAAATTATCACGTTACAAATTTCCATCAATGTGAATATTTTCTTTCACATGAAATGAGTAATAATGTAAGGCTAAAATTAATAACAAAACTAAATTCAGTTAAAATAATTTTCAGATCATTACTTCAGTTTCACTTTGCATTGCTAAAATTTATTTTGAAATAATAGTATATTAGAAGAAAATTATCTGGATACGCAAATAGTAGAAATCAACAGGATGTTTTGCATAATCAAATGAATTCCATATCCTCCCATTTGGTCTTCATTACTGAAGTATCTATGCTAATTACACTCACAGATTCTCTTTGAAAGGTAGTCTTCACAGAGCTAAACTTGTCTCAGTTTAAAGCCTCTTCTACTATTGCTCTCATTTTAACCACGGTTTAATTTGTGGAGATAATTTTAGAAGGATAATTTATTCATTTGTTTATTTTTTTTAGAGTTAGAAGATGGCCAGAAACAGGCAATGGTTAGTGAACGAACAGAAGCTTTTACTACATCACGAAACCTGCTGATTTCTGGAGCAGATGCTATTGAAAGAATTATGTCATCATACAAGGAGGTATTGTACATTAATCATACACGAAACAGAAAAGGGAGAAATAAAAGCAAAATGGAGTTAACATTTAATGTAAAATATATGTTTAAAAAGTGCCATTCTTAAAGTCAAATTTCTATTGCGCTTAAATCCAAGGAGATCTTTGAGTTTATAGTCATGTCTTTAGTTGAGTCTGCAATGAGTCTGAAGAGCTCAGCTGCCAGCATGGTCCAACATAGGGGTGTTGTCTTAATATTTGTGCTCAAGCACCACCAGAGAGCACTAGAAATTCCTGGAGTGTGAGTGCTAGAAGTTCAAATTCCTCTCCTCTGTGGAGCAAGGAATTCAATCCAGGGTGACTTGAATTCTTACTTTCTGGCTATCTGAACTGTGTAGTCATTGTCAGTACTTTCTGATCCTGTGTGCAAAGTAGAAAACTTTTAACAGGAAAATATTATAGAACACCAGATGGCCTGGAGATGCAGGAAGTTCACCTGGAAGGTTGGAGATGTGGCTTCAGGTTGTTAGCTGAGGTCAGGTAAAGTTGGCCTTTTAGCTACAGTATCTCCTGGGCATTTGCTATTTAGCAAAAGGAAAATGAGACAGCACCCTTAGTCTCCATTATTCTCCTCAACATTTCCTGCCTAATATGTTTCTGCATTTCTTTGATTGGATTTTCCTAATCCCTTTCCCAGTGCAGCATGAGGAGGGCCTAGGCAGCTAATTGAAGACCCTGGAATCCATTACATGGAATCCAGCTGTACTAACTACAGCTTTTTAAATTGGAGAGGAGAGGTAGTTCAGAGCCTTCAAATACAGACTGCAGCGAAGCCAGAATCTCTATGATCTCCGCAGGGAATACTTCTAATGGATGGTGATTTTAACCTATGCTGCTTCAGCTAATTTGCTGCTTGGCCTCTGCTCTGAAGAGTCTGCCAGATAACCAATTGAACACTGATGTTATTTCTGTTTTATTTTAAATATTTAATTTATATAATGTGCACAGAGACTTACAAGCATGGCAGTTTTATTGTTTGGAATCAAAAGCATCCAAGCTGTAATAGTAGCAAATGAACAAACTCACTTGATTTATAACGTGGTAAGATTTTAATCCGGACAGCATGAGATAAAAGACCAATTCTTTGAAATTCCAGCTTCATTTTACACTTCTACTTCTGTTAAAGAAATACTGAGATATTTTAACCCAATATTTAACCTGTTTCATGATTCAGTTTCCAAAGAATAACATCAGTCCACTTCAAGTGGCAGCGAAGTACCAATTCTTAGCTGCTTGATCCACCAAACCAGCCTCATTCCAGTAACTCATCTTGCAGATGAGGTGGGCCTAGCTTTTATTTGCAAGTCAGCTGTTTAAATGCTAGTATTTATGGATGTGTAGGGTCATGGTTTAGAAATTCATACCAAGTTACCTTTCTTGTGGGGGGAACTGGTAGAGGTTCACCTCCGACAAATGCCCCTGCTGCAATGGATGGAGTGCTGAGCCCAGGCTCATGCTCCTGCTGAGTTTGCTAGAAAAGCTCCAGTGGGAGAATGATGTTACAGCTCCTATATGTTACCTACTGACTTAAATGCTGTTAACCTAATACTTTTCACAGATGTTAATACGATTACTGATAAAGCCTGTACTTCATAGAGTAGAATCATTTGTTGCACTTTTTTTAGCTAAGTTCTCCTAGGCTTGCAGACCTCCAGGGAGTGATAGGCCTGTGACTGTGGCCAGTGCTGCCCCCTTAATCTTGCACAAATAGTGAGATGTGCACAGAATTTTATCTCTTTATGTGGGAGGTATGCCCACTGTAACATGGGGTGTACTCTATTTACAGCTAATTACTTTATAGTCCTGCAGTCATTTTTGTGCTCTTTTTGTCTTGCTGTCTGCCTTTAGTATAAAACAAAATCATCTTTTCAATGCCATCTGATAATATGGTTACAGTAAGAGGCCTGTGTCTAATTCCTTGCTGCCAGCAGATGGAGGTGGTTCTTTGAGAGCTTTTTTTTTATGTTGCTGCCTATGAATAGGAACTTAAAAAGGGTCCCAGATATCTGGGTTTCTGTGTTCACCAGGTAGCAACTGTTATAAAAGGCTGAGAAAGGGAGAAAGCCTTTAAAGAGACCTCATCAGCTTAAAAATTCCTAGTTCTAATTTAAGGTCTTAGATTTCAGTCCAGTAATGTGGCATGCAGTTGACATACTTGGAGGAACCATTGATTTCTGTACTATATCCTAGATTAGAATATGCCCTTATGCTACCTGTTCTACACCTAAAAAGCACACCTTTCCCATAGAAGGCAGTACAGAAAACTGAAAATAAATGATTATGGGTAACAGGTTTTATCTCTTCCATTGATCTTTATCTTATTGGAGAACACAGAGGTTTTAGTTTTCTCTTGTATGATAGACTCTCTTTTTGGACATATTCTGGTAATTGTTCTTTGCAGGTTGAAGATTCAACAGTTCCTGCAACCTCCCCTTTTACTAGAGCTGCAGTAATTTAGCTTGTCTGAAATTTGTTCCCCTCAAAATGTTTCTATTTGCTCATTAGTAAGAAATAATAGGGGATAGCACAGAGTCTCAAAGAATGAATTCTTCTAGAATAAGATTGAGGGGGATTGACTCAAAGTAGCTGGGAATGTTTTTCATGTATTTTTGGCCAAATATTTCACCTAAACATTTATAAAGTTTGACTGAAATGGGGCATTTGTTATTTCTCAGGTTACCGAACTAGCAGGCTACACGGCCCGTGTCTACAACATGTTCTCAGTCTTTGATGAAGTAAAAAGAGGCATTTACAAAAGAACTGCTGTTATTCAAGAGTCCAAAAGCAACAAGAAGAATCAAGATAAAGCAGAATTATGCATTGAGGGGCCCTTAGAAATCAAGGGTAATTATTTTACATTTTTATACATTTCTCGGAGTGGGGGTCTTGCTTGTGAGGTGGGACAGTGAACAAAGTTTCTGTTCTTACAGCAATTCCCACCTCTCACTTTTAGTTTCCCAGAGACCACGTTGCCTCCCATTTTATATTCCTCACTTTTTTTTTTTTTTTAACTGCACACTATTGCTGTAGTTCTAATATATTTTCACTAGGATTACTCAAATTTTTTTTTTGTGAAAACTCTCAGTGAAAAAGGACACTTCATTTCCACTATTATTGTTGGTAGTGTTATTGTTGCTATTATTATAGGGGCAGTGCCTGCCTTCTCCTGATGCTTTTAAAGCATTTCCCCATACTTAACATCTCAGTTTTCTGAAGAAGATTCAAATGTTTTCTTCTGGAAACACACTATTTTATTTGAGATAGGGGAGGAAGAGAGCAAGGGACCTGTTTGTTAATTTTTGACAAGAGTAATAATTTGTTTTCAGCTGCTTAAAAAAAAAAAAAAAAAAAAAAAGACAAGCCCGCCCTTGTTTTCTCATTTTTTACTGGAAATTTTCAAGTGAAAATGTGCTGACAACCCTACCCCTCTCACCATCTTCCTGATACCTGATCCCTGACTGTACCAGCCATTCCAGCATGTACCACTGCTTATTCCTCCCCTCTCTAGCCTGTATATTTCTGTGTCAGTATCTTTCTGTCCCCAGCCTCCCCACAGGATCTTTTTCGCACATCTGTTTCTCACTGTGCTCCGTTCTGTACCATCTCTTTCTGCCTCTTGAGTTGAGTTTCTCTCTGAGCTACTTCACCCAGCACTTGCAATGGGCTTGTTGCAGTTTCCTCAGTAGTTTCTTCTGCTTCCTCCCTCGTCTTTGTTGTTGAAAAACTTCATTCCCTCCCAGTGGGCTCTGGAAACTTAAATCTAGTTGGAGATAAAAACACCAAAGTGCTTTTATGAAATAACTTATGTTGACAAATTTTGGCAGAGTTGCCCTTCAGCATAGATTTCTCAAAAATGCTCTGAGAAGCTTTGCAAAACAAACAGCTGGATGCAGCACAGAGGCTGCCTGTGGAAACAGCTGGTTGCTTAATCTTGTAGATGCTGGTAATATTTGACTGCCATTAGAATAAATGATTCTTTATAAGTGTTATGTTTTGAGATGTCCCAGGAGAAAAAAGAAAAAGAAGATTTTGCACTTCATAGGAGAATAAAATAATGCTGGGGCCCTTCTTGGATTTGTGTTTTGAAAAAGAAGTATAGTTCAAAACTCAATATAGATATGAAAGAATGTTGTTCATGTTCCGTTTTGGTCTAGAATACTAATACCCTGATTCTTTTTTCTGTCCATCATTTTTTTCCCAAGATTTGATTCGACTGCAGCTGCAAACTTCATGCAACCTAAATTCTTCCTAAGTCACTGTGGGCAATGTTTCTTTGTGACTGGTTAGGGGTTTTGGGAGGCATCTAGCCAGTGGGGAACAGTATTCACAGAGACTTAAGGGGAATTTAGGCCAGATGAATCTAAGCCACAGGCCCAATGCTTTTTATGACAAGCTCCATTGTAAAACTGTTTCTCCTGCTTCCTTTCACTCTGGATATTTCAGAAATCCCATTAGAGTAGATTTACATAGGGGTGAAAGTACAGATGCACACACACATGTACAGGTCTCTATTGTTAAAAAACAAAATCTTAGTATTGGGCTTCCCAAAAGAGATTATTTTACTACATAGTACTTATTTTCTTTTAAACCATCCAGTATAAATTTGTCATTTTTTTTTTTCCTGGTTAGTTTAAAATTTAAATATACAGCCTTCTGCTAGAAAGAAAACTATCTCTTCTTTGCTTCTTGCTTGTAAAGACTATTTCTGATATGTGTGTGGGAACCCTGGGTTCTCTTAGAGGAACCTGTTAACAAGCAACTGAGCAGTTAGAACTGGTTTTGTTTTTTCGTTATTCCCAGAGAAGTTTATCTACCAGTTCTCATGCATTTGTTAGAGAGTATCCAAATGTTTGATCACTGTGTTTGTGTATTTAAGCTTGTACAAACTCCCAATAATAAGTATAGATACTAGAGTGTTTTCACAACTATTTACAAGAGACCTTACAGTTTGTGTGGCTTCAGAAAGAACTGGAAATAACTTTTGTTGAACTTTTCCTCCTTTGCGCTCATTGCTAGAGGAGCCTGAGCTGGGCTTACAGAGTAAGAGCTGGTAGTAAAAGGAACTTTTATTTTCAAATAAAATCTTAAAGAGAAGGAAGGGGAACTTGTGTGCCTTGTGTGCCTAAGCCCATTCTTGAATGCTTTTATTGATGGATATTGACTACCTATTTTAAACACAATACAGTAAATAGGTAATGAATGTGAATAAATGTGTTTTGTAGTGCTTTGCTTAGGGTGTATTTTATAGAATGTATTATATTTATGGTAATACAGAGTTACTTTCTATTATTTAGATCTATCATCCAGATTTCCACTATGGTACCTGGAGCACAAAAGAGTTGTTCAAATCCTACCACTTTATACTTCTCAGCCATGCACGGAGACAGTCAGATAGGATTTTTGAGTGGAAAGCTTCACCAACTCTAAATGTTCTTCTTTTATTTCTAGGGAGAGTTGTTGATGTTGATCATGGAATTGTTTGTGAAAATGTTCCTATTATTACTCCGAACGGCGATGTGGTGGTTTCCGGACTGAACATCAAAGTAAGATGCTATGCAAGAATCTTCTGATTGTTGCCATCACATTAACATAAACAGGACAGAATTCATGTACCTTATGTTAAGTACTTGGAGGAGCATATGGATAAAAGGGGAAGTCCAGAAAGGTAGGCATAGTAGCTCAATAGAGGCAGATATGTGTAGTTTGTCCTGCTCAGATATAGGAGAGAGGATTTCTGGTGCCGTTGCCAGATCTAAAAAACACACTTGCAATTTTCAAAGGACTGTGTGGTAGTCTGCATCCTTCTGTTTCAATTTCAGTGGAACTGAGATGCTTTATTCCCTTAGGCCCCTTTTAAAAATTGGTGTTCATATCAGTCATGAAAAAAATTGAGTCTGGAATGTTACTTAATCACCACAAAGAGTAGTAGTAACTAATAGCTGACAAGCCCAACTGTGGACTCTTTACTCAGTGAAGGCTTCAGTTGCTTTTAAAAAGCTCTTAAAAATATCACCTTTTACCTGTTCGCAATTGTAACAAATGGCTTTACTGAATTACTCCCATAAATGTCCTGTTCCATTGCAGATATTGCTATTTTTAGAAATAGGTGAAATTATCAGAACACTATACATGAATAATTACAGCAGGTCCTGCAATGTAGCTAAGACAGGCTGTTCCTCTTGTCATCCCTGTGTATGCATAAGAATTGAGGACAGGGTCCTAGCTATGGCAGAACTTGCAATGGCTGCAGTGTAAGAATGTCAGTTTTGAAAATTACAGCTTTAAGGTCAAGCAGACAATGTGATTATGAGTAAATATACATTCTTATATATGCACAGATTTATATTCAAATGAATACAAGCACCATCACACCCAGAATACCACTGTTAATGAAGCAGGAAGAGGCAGAGTGAAGTTTAGTCTTGCTTGCATAGCTTATATTAGTGTTACTGATGGATATGGCTCTGCTCTGTAGGCTGTTACCCTCTTTGGGCATTATCCACATCAGAATAATTCATCTTGACTGTGTTGTATTGATATTCTGATATAATCAGTGTAGTTCATTTTTATAATATCTGAATATACCTAAAAATAACAGATTACACTTAACATATTATGATGTCTTCATATTGAAACCAGTGCAAGCAAGAGTCTGAAGGAAATGTTTGTAAATACACCAAAAGGATTATTTGAAATTATTGGAGTTATTCTAAATTGTGAAATTTGATGCCTTCCATCTCTTGGATAGTAGGGCTCAATGTTTTTGCAACATGTTAGAAATAAACTATGCTCAGGTTTTAATTCTAAAGCCCAAAGCACCTAAATAGTTTAAAAGAAAAAGAAAAAAAAAAGTTTCCAGTTTAATAGTTTGTGTCCTTCCAGAAAATAATTAGTAGTCATTCTGGAAATAGTGAATATTATTTTTGTCATTCAGTTATTTTCATCATTTCAGACCACATATTGCATCCAAAACTGCTACTTCTAGAGCAGCTGCTAAAAGATGTGCAAGTTTTAATGGAATGAGTTGATAATTTAATGCAAGGTCTTGGGTAACTTGCTTTAGGGGGCCTATGTATACCCTGGTAACATCTTCCATTCTGTTGCTTTCATTATTATTGTAGGTCCAGGAGGGGATGCATCTTTTAATCACTGGACCCAATGGCTGTGGAAAGAGTTCTCTTTTCAGAATTTTAAGTGGTCTGTGGCCCGTATATGGAGGAGTTCTCTACAAACCCCCTCCACAGCACATGTTTTATATACCACAAAGGTAGGTGTTTGCTGCAGTTGTTACCTTTTTGCACGTCACATGATTGCTGACCCTGCTTCTCCTGTTCCAAATCAACCTAATTTTGAGCCAGGTTAGAAGGGGGTAAGTACCACCTCCTGTGTGGAGAGTGCTTGAAAAAACCCCAACGCTTCCTTCTGTTGGTGATGCAGATCTTCAGTCACTGAAAAAGGGAGAGAGAAGCCCAAGGATTCCTGTGATTCCACTTTGCACTGCCCCCAACTGGCAGCCTGGCATCATATTGGTGCCAGCAGTGGCTTCTTTTCAGGGATGGATCACTGCTCTGGGCACATGAGAATGGTTTGTCACAATTTGGCAAGTTGCCACTATTGGAGCCTCAGTAATTGACTGTTACCTCTCCTTCTTTCCCTCCTTTGGAAAGTAGATTGTGTTCATGTTGACCATCTCTGCATTGCTCTTTTAATTAACCCATCAAGAAAGCAGCATGAATGAGAAGATGAGAAGAGAGATTAGGAGATTCCTTATCTCTAGGAGATAAGGAATAAAGTAAAAATTGAGAAGCATTGTTTTAGGTAATAAATACATTAACAGAAAAACACGGTGTGTAGGATGAGGAGCAATGCTAGATATACACACAAGATGAACCCACACTGTATTCTTAGCAGCACTTAGAGAGTTAAAGGAGCAGCCAATCTTTTTATAATATATCAGCAGTGTGTCTGAAGGTGGCTTGATTTCCCCAGACTGTGCCCTGTTCCTGTGTTCTTTTTGTCTTAAAACATGGGAGGTTGCTCTGTCTCCATGGAATTAGTGAGCTCCAGCATACAATTCCTCCTAATGTTTAATGTCATTCTTTCTAGCTCTCCAACTAAAAGGCTCAGCCTTTTCAGCTGCAAGGAACCAGACTCTTGCTTCTTTCAGTTCTTTAGTTCTCCCTGGTTTGATAGAGATGCCAGCAGCAGCTCATGCCGGCAGTACTTGCAGGTTACCTTGACGACAGTGCAGGAATATTCTTTAGTGCCTCTGCTCCTTAAAGTGTCCATCCAGTGTCATCACCATCAGGTTCTTAATGTAAATTGTTCATCACATTCCACCCTCTGCCTCTTACTTGCTTTGGGGAATGTGCTGTGCAGTCCTTGCTGATTACATAAACTTCTCTCATGACTCTCCAATCTTCCTAGCGGAGCACATCTCTAAACATCCATGAGCAGTGCCCCTCTCTGAGGACTGCATCACAGGCTACACTGGTGTCAAATATTCTCTGTTCTTCATCATGTAAGATTTATATAACCGGACTTACTGTTGTCTTACTAATGCTAGAAAAGCGTGAAACAAAAGTTTAAATGTTTCTCTGGCCCCTTTAAGCTCTACGGTTTTTTACATGCATCTATTTTCTTTCTGATATTTTATCTTGGGTTCTGTTGCAAGTCTTCTCCTGACTGGTCCTTTCTGTTCTGTGTTCTAAAAATATTCTTGGCTACTAAAAATTGTACCAGCTAGTTAGGTATATTTTTCTGTACTCAGCATTACTGAGTAATCCAAATGTCTGATGTGATTTGCCACAAGGAGTGCAACCATATTTATCATGTGGATCAGATTAAGCAAGGTATATTTCAGTTCCACATCATATAAGTAATAAAGTAATAAAATAAGTGATATTTATATCTTACTATTGTAACCACTGTATGTGACTGTGTAACCCCCTGAAGATTATAGTGTGATTCCAATATTATCTTAAGCGTGGAGATCTTTAGCAAGGCCACTGTAACTAAAAGCTGGTTGTTCCTTTCCTATTTCACCAAGTGATGCCGTACACGTATCTGCACCTTTGCACATTGTAGCTCTCTGGGGTACTCATAGCTATCAAGTTCATGGCAGTCCTCTTGTGTGTGTTTATTTTCAAAGTTCACCACTTATCTGAGAGATGAACAAAAGGCCTTGTGGTAGATGGCCTCAATGTGAAATCTAACGACCTGCTTAATCACACATAGCCACACTTTTCAAGATGGCTTTGCTGTAAGGAGTTAGATGCTACTTCTTTTTGGATGTTGCTTGTTCTATTATCTTGTTTAATGTGAGTGAAATGCAGCCAGAGTAAAGGGATTTTCTCCTGTGTATTAAAAAAGGTGGCCACTGTGTCTGCGAGGACTGTTAGGCTGTCCACTCAGCCAGGGCACAGCTTTTCCCATTTCATTTGAATGAGGCTCCTGTGGAAATGCTCGCATTTCTCCATCCCAATTAAAGGGAGTCCCTTCTTATCTTACCTAGACCAGAAAGGTTCTTGTCTTGGTGCCATGGTAGTTAGCTGGGGCTTTGCCTGCCGGGATCACTAAGAGACTTCCAGCTTCCACAGGCTGTGAGGAAGTTTCACTCACAGCTATAAAGATTGGTAGATTTTAATTTGTTTATGTGGTGACTGAACTCAGGGTTATCAGTAATGACGGTACCACTTAGGGGTTTGTGGTGGATGAGATTCCCTGAGGCTAATAGCGAGGGGTGGAATATAGCTTTATGGATTAACTGTTGCTCCCGCTCAAGCCATACAAGGTGCCTTCTCTACTGTCCACACACTCTGCTCATTAAAGCACAGCTTACAAGTCTTTTCTGTTATCTAGGCAAAGAATTGCAGAAATCCCAGACTGGAGGCCTTAGTCATCATACTGAATAGGCATTTAGATTTAAAATGGTTTTGTCTCAAAGGTTTCAGGTAAACTGATGTTTGCAGAGGACTTCAGCCTGCTCTGCAGTTTTGGTCCCTCAGTCTCGTCACACAGAGACCCTAACTGGAAAAATCTGTGTTCTGAAAGTCCAAGAAAACTAGAATGTGGGTGAGGAATTAAGGGGTGCTGGTACGTGCTCCTCTTTGATCTCCATATGGAGGCAGAGACAGCCAGCATGAGCATCTGGACTTGGGAAATGGAGAACACTCTCAGGTCTGTCTCTTAGTCAAGGATTAGTCTCTATTTCCTTGCAAATTGGGACTAGAAAGAATATATATATATAAAAAAAAAAAAAGGGAGCTTGATCAGATGAGGAAAAGTATGCTAATTTGTGCTTTATTCGAAGCTCATGCGAGCAAGGGATTTAGTAGCAGAGACTGTAGCCATGTGTTCTGTTCATTCCTCACCTGGATTGTCCCTGCTTCAGATCCTTAAAACCTATCATAAGCTGAAACAACTTCCCAGGCTGCACTATATGGTGAGAACAAATATTCTGAAGGACACTGGCTGGGATAACTATACCTTAGATTGTAGCTACCAAGAGGACAGAGGCTTGGAAATACGTTCCTGTGCTGCTATTTTATTTTGCAAGCACTTGTGATGCTTACAGCTGGGGCTTTTATTACTTAGCCTTCAGAATCATAATTCTGCACTAAATAATGATACTACTATTCGCTGGTATGTCATACCAGTCTTAATGGACAGCTGTCTGTGTCACAAAGTCAGTGCCAGGCTTGGTGCAAATGAAGAACCTTTGTTGACAGATTTGAATCAGCAGGAAGTCCAGGATTGATTTGGTGCAGAGATACAATTATCATCTCCTGTGCCCTGGTGGGTTCCTCCAGCTGAAGCAAGTTCTGTTGTTACTGCCTTTTGAGTAGACAAATGGAGAGACTTCATTCTGCAGGCTCAGGGGAACATCTCATTTAAAGCACCACATGATCACTTAACTCTGAGTGCCAGCCAACTTCCTTTTATTTGTGATCCATAGAAGAACTTGCATCTCAACATTTACATCACTGAGACCTATGCAGTAACTCATGATACTCTTGTCAAGTGACAGGTGTGCAGAGCTATAACAAAGTACTGCCAGCTTCATGGCTTATTAAATACTATGATGTGTATGGAACTGAGAGGTGAAATCCATTCTTGTAGTCAAGGTAGCATCCCAACTGTTTTGAGTCGAGCTTCAGTAGTAAGGAGCACATAAATCTGATTTTGGTCCCCATACAAGGTTAGTGTAACTCATATGCATAGCTTCCAATTACGTTCTTTTGAAATATTTTTCTTGGTGCTACAGAGAAGCTAAATTCGTGTCTGAAACCCAGTCACAGGAATCTTTCCACCAGGATCTCTGGCAATCAGCTGCTCTGTGTTTCATGGTATGTGCTGGACATCATGTTCTTGCTAGCACATGACCTTGCAATGCTTCTGCCCTCCAGCAGCAGCAGCTTTTGATAGGATTTTGCCTATCAAAAGCCCACATTCAGCACCAATATTTACCCTTTATTTTCTTAGCAGGCATCCATGTAGAGGCCATACTCTCTATGAAACCTCATTTAAAATTTGGAAAAACTTAGATTTAGAAAACAAATGGGAAAAACATTTTAAAGAACACTGTCAGGTTAAGCTTGACAAACATTTTACAAGTTCACATGAAGAAAGTAAATTGATTGCAAGAACGGAATGCCTGGCTAATATTTATGGGATCTATCCCGTGGGGGCAAAGCAACTGCAAATGCACTTAAACTCTGCTGGGTCCATTTTGCTGAGACAGAGTTCACTTGCCTTTAAAAACTGGTAATGATAGCAGTACCAAGGGGCAAAAATTAATCTACAGCTTAACTTTGTGACTTATCAGTGGTAGGGACAAACTTGCATGTTGGGAAGTAACCTGGTTTTTGCGTTTATATGGCCTGCTTTCTGTAGCAGACACTTCTACAGAAGTGTTGCTTCTGTGTCCAGCTTGGTGTGTTACCCCCAGCTTAACTCTGCTACCATTGCAACTGCTCAGAGAAAGATCTTTGATAGAAAAACAAAATAGATAATGGTTAGTAGTTCAATATTATTTTACCTAGGACTGCGGAAAGTATGTTTCAAGTGCCTTAGTCCTATCAAATTGTGACAAGTGACACTTGACAATGTAGCACTGGGATACGCTGAGAAACATAAACTACAGATCTTGATAAAAGATAAAAACCACGTCATTATGGTCTTCAGAGATCTTGCAGGGTTTTCGTAGAGGAAGATAAAATTTCTCCTGTCAAGCAAAAGAATGTTTGCAGGAGAACGTGCTGCTTCACTGTAAGGTAAGGACAAGGACACGCAGCTGATGTAGTAACCAGTGCCAGGTGGGAGTTTCCTGTGGGCTCTGCCTTGCATTCAGCACCTGCCTTTACCCTGTAGCGGAGGGGAACATGCAGCACTGTAAGTGTGGTGCACACTGGCGGTGTGGTAGTTGTCTGAAGTGGAAGGCTGTTGAGCACACTGCAGCACACTGCTCAGGCCAACTGTGCTGTGCAGCATTCGCTCCTCAACAGCCTTCCACTTCAGACAACTACCACACTGTCCTAGGACGATATTTAAGACACATGAGTCCTCCTGGAGGTGCCAGTTGAGACTCCATTGACTCCAAAGAGAACGTAGGTTGACTGCCTTGGACTTGGACGAGTAACTTTTAGGCAAGATGAATCTCTTCAAGCAATGCAGAGTATTCCCCAGAAGGCTGTGTTGTCCTTTCTTTCTTCTAGAGTTGTTATATGTTGTGGTCCCATGGGAGCGTGGAGGCTTTCCCCATGGCTGATGGGTTTCTTTCTTCAGTTCTTTGTTTGTGCACTAGCCTACCTTCCATGACAGTCCTTCCCTAAAGGGAGGGCTTCTCTAGATTTGTTTATCTGCCAAGAGGCCTCTGTTAATTACCTCCCACTAATTTTTGTCTACTAAAGATCACTGCAGCTCCCTTGTGGTCAGTTGAGGTACAGATAAGAGTGACAAACTGGTCGTAATGGTATCTGAATGTCCCTGTAGCCGCAGTACCTGGTATGTCTCAGTGTTCTGTGCTGTCCAGGTCTGTCCTGTCCAACACAAAGTAACTCGCAGAGGATTTGAGATTGAAATCAGTGCTGTGATTGTGCTGAAATCAGTGTGTGACTTCCCGCTTGCTGGCAGGGTATCTCAGAGAGGAGGTGAGTGTGGTGCGGATTGGCAGGCAAAGCTGTTATCCAGAACAACTTCCCATTCTTTTAAATTTATTAATCTTCATGATCATCCACGCAGATGGCCTGACTATCATCAGAACTGCCAAAGTATTAAAAGACTAGGCCTGCAAAAACTGGATGCTTAAGAAAAAAAAGTATTTTTCCTTCATTTATCTCACTTCCTGATTTGATCTGTTGCAGACATTATAATTATTTAATATAGCAGTAGATTCTTATATTTTGTGGAGAGTTTTTGAGTTTTGTTTTCAATTATACACATGTTCTTTTTGTTCTCTCTGTACCTGACCTCATTAAATAGACTGAAGAGAAAGATAACTTTGTGAATTGTTTGCCTTAAACTTTTATGCTGTCTTACCAGTTCTAGGTATATTGTAAGTGATCTTGGTGAATAAGTAAATCATGAGATGAAATGATACCTGAGCGTGAATGGCACTTTTAATCAAAGTCTTTTTTTACCTTTCTGATTATTATTTCCTCTTGGAGAGATGTGCCTTGCCTCTTTGCAGAAAAAGCCACAGCGTGATCAGAGTGATGTTTTTTCAGCCTTTGATACCAGTTTCTAAATATGTGTATTGAGAATTAAGTCTTATACTGTACACTTAATTTCCTGTAAACTATGTTAATGGCTATAAGCTGATGACATTCCACTCTGGTAACTGATCTAGCTGAAATATTTAGTGGGTGTTCATGGCTAGTTCTGTATGAGCTGAGAGGAGAATTCAGTGTAGGATGTTTTAAGCAGAGATCAATTATTTATGTTTTTAGAAGGGTTCCTGAAACTTTAGCTGACCCTAAAATCCCTTGAACTAGATACAGTGCAGTAAACTGAGGTTACTTTTTGAATATTTGCTAAGTATTATTCATTCTGTCACTTTTAATTCTTTAGTGATGATACCACATTATTCTGTGTGAGAGAAAGTAGTCGATGCAGCACAACTGTGCCAGAACTTAATTCACTTTCATTCAAGGTCTGAGTTGTAGTAATGGTCTTGTCATTACTTTTTTGCTGTATATTTCATTATTGTTGTCACAGAATTATTAGGAATCTATATCGCTTTACTTGGCGTGTCTTGATCAAGCTTTGCCTCCTTGAAACCCATGGAGTTTTCACTTTTGACTTAAATGAAGGGCTTGGCAAAAGCCAGAGTTCTTCTGAGGTGGTTCCTGCTTGAATGTTAGAGCACCTAAAAATTAGGATCTCAGCACCAAAAAGATGATTGGGAGAACTGAAGATAAATAAGTAGATTCCGTAGATAGTCAGGGAGAAATTTCTGGAAAATTATTCCAAAATCTGTATGCAGTAGGTATAGGGTGCCACCTAGAGTTATCCCACAGGAAGACCTAAATACAAATGTACATCTGAGCTCCTGCCGCTTACTGAAGTTTAGGTGCCAAGCCGAGCACTAAATGCCTTTATTTATAACAAGCCTTCTCCTGAGAGCAGGCACCTAAACAAGGCTGAACCACCACTTAATATGCTTTTAAAAGGATACTGAGGGAATAGGATAATTAATGTATTTATACTGAAGAGCATTTGATTAAAAAACAAAAACAAACTAAAACCCAACAACATGTAAAATAATGATAAATAATATATGGAGCAAGGATTTACACTATTGTCTCCCTCCTCCCAGTTGAGGACTCTACCCAATACAGCTCTTTTCAATAATTCCTCCTTGGGACACATGATTCCAGCCTCTTTGTTTCAGTGGGAAGATTAGAAGGTGCCCTCCCTTTGACTCCTCATTAGCATAACCTAGGAAAATGGGAATCTGACCCCCTGCAAGCTGGGGGTAAAAAAAAATCGCCTCGACCTTGTTCTTGGAAGAGGTTTTCTAACCATTAGCTTGTCATGCTCACACCCCTCTTACATCTCTGATATCTGCTCTGCTTTGTGCTGGACTTAAAACTGTTGCTTCTGTTATCTGTGCTGTACTGGGGAGTTTGGGGAATTATACAGCATTTAGGCACATGTGTAGATGTGAGCCCTTAGCTTCCTGGGCTGGAGATTCTCTAGTGCAGGCAGAGCCTCCTTGGGAGCTTTCTGGTTGCCTAGGAAGGGACAGAGCTTGGGCTCCAGTATCATCTGCTTGAAAAGAGAAATCTGTTCTTAAATGTGAAATAGATTTTATTTCAGCTGTCAAAGCAAGCAATCTGGATTCAATTGGGGTCAATCAAGAGTGTATTATAGTTGTATCACTCATCATTTTTCTAGTATATATATTTTCTAGTTTTCTAGTATAACCTAGCATTTATCTAACATAACTGAAAATACACTTGGACAGCAAAGGGTAAGTCATGTCCTGATTGCTCAGGCAGGTTCCTGGAAATGGGTTAAAGACTCCCAAGCCAAGTAGACTTCACCCTCCATGGTGGAAGTGTTAGTCACAGCCGGTGCCAAGGAATGTGAAGAGATTTCCAGGCTGTAACTGGAAGCAGCTCCCTGGGCTAACCTCTTTTGGACTGACCTCTTTTGCCTTCTGATGCCAACCACTTAAGATGTACCTTCAGTCCCTTTTTTATTCCAGGGTGTTTATTATTAGGACTTTGACTGATTCAGTTTATAGACTCTCAAAGTCCATATTAATTAGTTGCTGTAATTTTCTGAAGCAATACAACGAATGACATGAACGGGTCATCTGTTCTGTGAGTACTGTTCATTTTGCACAGAAGATCAAAACACCTGTGGAAACATTCAGGAAGTCCTTGTAAATGCTCCATGCAGATTTTGTAATAGAAATGTCTTGGTGCCTAAGGAAGGCCACTTCCTTAACTTGCTGCCCAAAAGAGTGAAACCCTGGGTTCTTCAGGACATCAATGAATTAACAAATGATAGTAGTGCCTGGTTACAGTGTGCAGTGTTACTCTTATAAACCCCTTACCCTGGCACTATAGCTCCCTTTTTAAGCTTATCAGCACCTGTGTGTGAGCCCTGTGCCTAGAAAGAGGACCCACTGGTATGTGCTCAAATCTGTTTCTTACTATCCTTCCCCCTCCAAAGCTCACAGCAGTGAAGAAACCATACTATGTTGTTGCTGCAATGCTTGGCCTTCCTCCTCATGTGATTTCACAAATATTTTGTCAACACTGTGCACAATGTCATGTGTCAATAGGACACTGGGGAATTGTCCACACCTCAGGCCCTGGATTGCAGCATATGTTGGTGTCATCTTTCTTTAAGCCTGCACTGCAAGGGGGAAGCCCTCAGCTTTAGGGATGGATGAGTGGCTTCTAAGCAGCAGAAGGAAAAGTTACAGCTCTGCAAATTGAAACACGAAGTGCACAGAACAGAAATTGTTTATGAAACAAAACTGGAAAAAGATCAGTTTGTGAGAATTGGAAACCTCTTTTCCAACTAGATGCCTTGAATTCCAGAAAATCAGACAAGAACCAGTGAATTCTTCCTTGCTTTGTGGAGGATTTGATACCAAAACTGTAAAAAGGAATTAGAATGTTACATCCTCTCTCTCAAAACCTCTCTTGCACCAGAGAGCAGACAAAGAAACAAAGCAATTGCAGAGCTATTACTGTCAAAGTCTGAGTAATCTTTCCCACTGCAGAGAAGTTGCTTGCAAAGCCTGTGAGAGTGCTCACTGGGAGACTTGAACCCAGAGCCTCTGTCTGAAGGGAAAATCTCGATGAGGAATCAATTATGACCAGTTACACAGGGAGTATTAGTTTGAGACAAAACGATTGGCTTTTTTATTTGCACTGCTAAACATTTAATGAAGACAATATTTTAGAAGGGAGCTTAAAACTTAGTGTTGCTATATTCAGTGACCGGTATTTCTTACTACTTAGTGTCTAGCTCTCCACCTGAGGTTACCTGTAACCTTGCTTGCAGTAACATCTGCCGCTTCACAGGTCTTGGGGTGTTTGTCCCTGTGGCAGCCATGGCAAGCAAGGAGGTTACGTCTTCATGTTATGGATGGGGAAATCTGACCTTGTATGAGATTGAACTCATTTGACTGTAGCTATTGAGAAGCTGGTGACTAAGGTAGATCCTGGGCTCTGCTTGCTGCTGAGGGAGGATCACACCTGCAGGAGGCAATCTAGCCCCAGCCTAAAATAGATGGGAAAAATCAACCGCAGAGGTGCCTCGCTCTGTTGCCACAAGCTGGAGGCCTGAACTAGACACCTGATGCCAAGCAAGGTGAAATGGGCCCTGAGGAACTCAAGTGGCTCCCTGGAAGGATAGTGGAGGTAGAGCCTGGTGGCCCAGCTCCCAGAATGGACCATGTCCACCAGCTCTTCTCCTTCTCTTCTGGTCTGTCAGTGATGGATGGGGTTTGCTATTACACTGAAAGCTGAGCTTTTCTTTCCTTCTCACAAGCTAGGTGGGGAGAGGCTTCTTAGCCCTACTGGTGTGTCTGCCACGAGAAAAATCCAGTTGCTCCAGGAAGTGCTGCTGGTGACTCAGTAAACAGCACGGGAACAAATGTCCTTGTGTGGCGCCTTGAGCGTTTCCTTCCTGCTTGTGCTGTAGGTTTAATCTGAGACCCTGAGTGCTGCTAGTCATCATAGGATCGTACTTCGCAAGACTCAGGTATTAATCCCAGACAAATTATATGCTTGGTCCTCCATGCTCTTACCTGCAGCCTTCTCTAAATTGCCCATTTTTGTGCACATGCTGATCTAAACTGTGCTGGGTCTAGGTGGAATTGCTGTCTTCTGCTGCATCCTGGAGTGAGTGAAATGCTTTCTACATTTGCAATAGTAAAGCCCTTTGGGATTTTAGATGGAGAACACTATGAAAATATGACATAGAGTTCATTACCTGAGCAGGTTACATAATGCTTAGAGTTAAGGTTTTGCAGTATTACAATTAATGTAAATGCTGGACTGCGCTTTATGTTGGTGTTTGTGCAGCATCCTGTAGCAGTCCTCTGCCCCCTGCAAGCAAAGAGCAGCTCAGTGCCCTTAGAGTGAAGGGGAGCAGCAGTGTTTGTAGCTGAGTGGTGGTTCCAGTTTTGCTCCCTCTGGGCCTCTGCGTTCCGCAGGCAGTGACAGGGTGACTGAGCCTTTCCGAGCCCTCCTTTCCCACCCTCACCCCACTGGGGGTGAGAATCCAGCACTGTCACCTGCTGCATTAACCACGATGCAGCTGGTAACTGCTTGAATGCGACTGTCACCAGATGCTGCAGCTTTCGTTCCATAATGGTAAAACTTTTGTATCATGAATCAAATAAATCTGTGGTGCGTTGTAAGGACTCCCCACATAATGGTGGGTGGATCAGCCCCATCTGCCGAGACACTTCAGAGGGAAGGGAAGAAATCTGCCAAGGTTGTTACCCATTTCTGATAGGGAAAGCCTACACACAGGCTAAGACCTGCCCATCTCACAGCTCCAGAGGTCTTCGGGAAAGAAAACCGTCCCCCGGCTCAGCGTGCTGTGAAGCTGTGAGGAACAAGCACGTGTGCGGCAAGGGCGAGCTGCCTGAAAGGCTCCTTATTGCTGCCCGGGCTCAGCGGCACCTTTGTGCTGCCATCCCCTGGCACCACAGCTTCCACAGCACCAATTATGCTTTGGCATATGGACCCAGAGGCTGTTAGTGAAACTCCTGGCACAACAAGAAGGACAGGATCTGGGGCCTTACTGTTCTTCTCAGGCCACCCCGTCTCGCCGCAAAATCCTGAGGTCACCACTGGAGTCCCACCAGCTTTTCTGGAGAGCCACCAGCAGGGTCCATGTGACAGGAGGAATATCGTTCATTCACAAGAACTCTTAGAAGAAGGAAAAGAAATGGGAGGGTCAAATAGATATCTCTCTTGCAACTTTGTCTATTTTGGTTTACCATTGTACAAGCTACTGCATATTTGTAAGGGGAGCTCAGGTAAATTCCCAGGAGTGTGGCCTTAAGTGTCTTCAGACTAATGCAGGTAACTAAAAAGCTCATGGCAGAGTGGTCCTTCTCCTTTCCCTGAAGTGCTGGATGTTGAGTTCTAGAGAGCAGCTTTTTGGTACCTAGATGCAAAGGCCGTCTTTTTCTGTGCTCTCCATTCTTGCTGCCAGGAAAGTACGGATGAACTAACAATCCCTAGGCTGGTGGTTAAAATAATCCATCCAAGTGTGTGGACCAAGATTCTTCAGGATGCATTAAACAGAATTCCCTGGGCTGTTCTAGGTAGTGTAGATGTGTACCTAGGGCATCTCAACAACTTCAGCGCCAGAATTGCTGAGCAAGTCCCTACTAATTAAGTCTAATCTAGTCCTCTCCCTGTGTCAGCCTGGTTGATGAAGTCACTGACTGTGTTTGCGGCTTGCTGGGGCAGGTCTGAGTAGGAGTTAGCCAAATGGGGCCTATATGTATAGAGCAAAGTAACAGGCAAGCAGATGCTGGCTGTGGAGCACCTGCGGTAGAGAGGGCTGCTCTCCCATTTACGGTTGACATAAGTGTATGACTCTTGCTAAGTACTGATGAAAACTCACTCTATCAGAGGTCACTGTATGAGCAGCGGCGTGCACGAGCGGGAGGCAGCTCATGTTACCTCAGATTGCCTTTGCTATCCCGGCCTGAATGGCCTCGTATCACTTACACGGCTGTAAAGCAGTTTTTTAGATGACTTTGTTGAAACACTAGGAGAATTCATCGGACCGGGGCTGTGCACAGCTCGTGCTGTGGGGGAGTCTGGAGTCAGGATCCATCCCAGTGCCACCGCTGGGCCTGAGGGCTCTGGCTGCGGAGTGGACACAGCTTATTTTAGTAAGGCAAAAGAGATGGATTACCTGGGCAGGGAGTGTGCGGCAGTTCAGAAGCTGCTGTAGATACTGCTCAGCCTTCTCTTTAGCAAAGAGAAGCTGATGCTGGCTGGAGAAAGCTGATCAGCTCCTCTAGTGTGTGTCTGTCTGCGAATCAGAAATGTTAGCCGGGCTTTCTGACCCAGTTAAAATATGCCTGGACACACTTCTGCAGGGCAGCATAGGAGACTTCTCTAGTGCTTTAAGTGCCATACTGCCGGAACTAGGTGTCTCCTGCTGCACCATGGAGGCCTCTGCCAGTTTTAGCTGCCATTTTTGTTAAAGTTTGTATTTGATATGTGGTTGTTTAATTGAAATTCTAAATCTCAAAACATGCATAACCTTGACTACAGCGTAGTGTTCCCCATTCGAAGTAGAAGGATTCAGAGTGGGCTAGGAGGTAGGTCTTTATTCAGCCTAAACTGGCAGTTTATTTTCATGCTAGTACTAGCCATGTTGCTGTGCTGTAATCAGCTTTTATGTAAACAATACACTGTCCCTTGGGCAAGTTTAGAAAAACATTCACCCACAATGATAACATTCACCCACCACAGATAAATCCAGCTTTAGCCACACAGTGTTGAAAGCATTACAGAATATGCTCTATATGCTCATGGAACATTAGCAAGTGCTTTCCTGGAGCCAGCGCTACACCACGGCTTTCCCCTTACTCTTTTGCAGGCCCTACATGTCCATTGGGACGCTGCGGGATCAAGTCATCTATCCAGACTCGGTGGATGACATGCATGAGAAAGGATACCAAGACCAGGATCTGGAGTGTATCCTGCACACAGTTCATCTGTACCACATAGTTCAAAGAGAAGGAGGTAAGCTGTGCATCTGTGCAAAAAGCTTTATCAATCTAATCCCCAGATATATGTGTCAGTGTGCCTTACCTCTGCTTAAACCTATTCAACTGGCGAAACCGGATCCAGACGTACTGCGGTTGTGGGAGCTACATGACCACAAAGTTGTTCCTTCATGACCCATCTGCTGATGGAGGGAGAGATGCTACAGTGCTCCTCTTCTCCCCACTAAATCCAAGCACGAGAATGAAAGCAGAGTCAGGGCTGCTTTCCCCTCCCTGGGTTCTGTTTTCTCCTCCGTGATTTCTGCTTTCCCCTCCCTGGTTTCTGTTTTCTCCTCCATGATTTCTGCTTTCCCTTCCCTGGTTTGTGTGATCAATAGGACATGTGCTGTAGGAAGGAGTGTGCGAGCCTGTTACCATATCAGCAGGGTGAAAAATTAAAAATAACCAAATGACTCTACGTGCCAAGAGAGTGTTTCCATCCACAGCTCCATGTGTAAGTTGCCATGGTGTTCACAGGATTGCTTGTCCTAAGAGCAGGGGGCAGTGTAATTACACTGATACAGTTAAGGTCAAGATACTAAAGGCTTCTTGTATGTATTAGCAGCTTGAGAATTTTGATTTTTTTCCCCATAGCTGTATTAGGAAATTATTGGCAAAATAGAACAATACATAGAATATGTAGTAAAAAACACAGGATTGTTTCTCATCATTTTGTTCCTACCAGCCGTTAATCTATAGCTTGAATTTCCCTTCATCAGTTGACTTTTATTATGGATATATGACAAAGTTACTGACATTCAGAGAGGTGAAGGAGTAAGTCTGTCAAGGGAGGTGAATTCAAGAGGACTGGATGTACCCTGCCTATCTCTGCCTGTGCTCCTTTTTGGGAGGGTAAATCATGTGCTTTGCCTTACAATGTGTGCACTTCTCTTGAAGTGTCACAAGGTCATTCTCAGACTAGTTCCTCACACACTGGGTGTCCCAAGGAGCTCCTGAATTCTGGTTCCTGCATGGAAGTGCGTTGCTGTGTTCTGTCTCTGAATTTCATTTTTCAGATGTGCGTGGACGCTCATCTGGCGATGTTTCTGTGCATTTTAAAGTAGTAATCACTTACAGCAGGTATACCTACAGATAGCTCACCACCCCACAGCTCAGTGAATAGACAGAGGTTAACCTTTTCATAGGTTAGTGCCGTAGGTTAATGCCATAATTCATAGGTTAACTCTTTAAGAATATAATAATGACTGATGACCCTCAAGATAGAAAAAAGTGTCTCTCATCATCTGATTCACAGTTAGTGTTCACATCTGACATTACGACAGCAGGACTGAAAACCTGGGCAGAGAACTGAGCCCAGTGGCTGGAATAACTGCAGAGAAGGCCCATATCCACTAAGCTGATGCTGTGACTATTACTTTCCTGTGCCTGACCAGTTGCTTCTCGAAGTGAAGTGCACAGCTTGCAAAAGCACAGGCCTCTATGTTGGAATGGGGAACTGTAGAAGAAGAAGCTCTTACGCTTTTAAGTATCAAGAAGCCCCAGTGCAGGGTGGATTTGCAGCCTGTCAGTGCCTGTGAAGACACTGAAGAGCACGTGTCCTGCCCCACCAAAGTCGTGTCCACAGTAGTGTGAGCACACAGCGTTACACAGGGTGCTGCCCTCAGCCATGCAGGGCAGGTACAGGGTCCCTCCTACAGGCTGCTGTTGCCTAGCGCTACTGCTCTGTTTTGCCAAACAGAAAAAATAGATTTGAATCAGACTTGCTCTGCTTTCTGTGCCAAGGGACACTCAGTCCTCTTTTACTGCTGACCCCATTCTTGCTCTCTGCGTATCTGAGTCTGTGTGTGAGGCTCAGGACACATCTATAAAAAGGGTGTAAGGCTCCCTGTTAATGCTCATCCACTGTGTGGGGAAGAACTGCGGAGCCCCCATTGCAGTAAAGTGCAAAAATCTGCATGAATGAATGGTAAGGAAAGTGTCTTAGAGACTTTGCAATCTGAGATGACAAAAGAGCACAAAGTCAGGAAGCAGGGACACAGATATTAGACAAACTAGAAGTTTTTAGGATGATAATAAACTGGCTTGTTCCCTTTTCTCCTTGGGGATTTGAAGGAGACAAGTGCCAAGGTAGGAGTAGAGCTGATCTCTGTGGCATATGATTTGGTGTGGGAGAGACTTCATATAATTGAGCTCTCCCAGTCTAGGGCAAAGACTCAAATTTTGTTTTTCAAATTAGAAACTTCTTGAAAATTGACAATGGAAATTTTCTTATACACATAGCTATACCATTTCATTTTCATGCCAACATTTTTAAACTGAAACTGATTTCTACTAAAAATGGAACTTTTTTGTTTGCAAACTCATGAAAAATCCTATCTTGCCGAACAAGTGATTTTTTTTTTGCAAACTGCTTTGATTTTCCAATAGAAAAGGTTTTGCTGATTTTTTTTCCAGTGAGTTTCTATGTAGGTGTTATATACACTTTTGAAAATAGATTGCATCTTAAATAAAGTATCAGTAAAATCATTTTTAGTGACTCAGAATCTTCAGTATATGTGGGACATGTCCATGCTTTTTCCAACTTTCTACATAAACTGTTTGAAGAGTGAAGTTAGCTGTCTATAAATTGTGTATGTATCTAAGTCAGACATCATTCTTCATCTCATCATTCATTTTTTCCCTACTGTAGGTCCTCTTCTCCTTTGAATCCTTCCTTCCATCTGCTCCCCCTTATCCCTTGCAGTATTATGCCTGTCCCAGACACGTTCCTTAGGGCATGACCCAGTTGCCTTCTAATTGACCACCACTGCGATGCATGTGCAGCCAGGTACTTCACAGCTCTGGGTTTTGCTCCCTGTGGACAGTTATATGAAAGCCAGACTGAGCCAACAGCAAGCAAGCCTGACTCCGAGTTTGTTGTGCTGGAGTAACTCCGTTGCTTTGGAATTACTTCCCAATTGCGTCAGTACAAGGGTCACCAGAATCGAGATAGCCAGAAAGAGCCAGACCCTTTTCTTGTTGCTGCCAGAGGCAAAACTCTCTCTAGTTTTTACAGCAATGAAGTTTGACCCAGTTAGGATAAACAGCAGTGTTACAAGAGTAAACACAAGCCCTGGTGCAAGTCGGTGAGGTTGCTATTGCCAACAGCATCCTTTCTGCAAGGGGCAGAGTTTCCTGCACACCGAATCCCGCACCAATATTTTCTGTCCTGCTGGGGATGAAAGGAATGGCAGCCTTGGCTGACCTTTGCTTTCCTGGCAGTTTGCACTCCTTAACTTCATCCGTATCTATAATACTGCAGTTTTGGCTTAAGCTGAACGCAGAGGTATGGACAATTTAAGCTTCTCTTTCTGGCAATTTTTATTGGTGAATGAATCACTGTGGAGATGTTTTTGTGTATATTAATATTGTTAGTAATGTTATCAATAAGGCCCCCAGTCAACTCCTGCAAAATTGCTAGCTATGCCAAAACAACAATTTCGTATAAAATGAGGATAACAAAGTATATATATTAATTACACGGAGATACCTGGAGTAAGAGGATGGAGATACACAGCGAATATGCGTGAAGTGGGTCCTTTTTTTTCGGCTGCTTTGACAACCTGTGTATATTTATCGAGTGTCAATAGCCCTGCAGCGTGAGGGCCCTCGGGGGCAGCTACACGAGGGAGGCCACGTGGACACGTCGCAGCGTGACGAGAGCATGACCGGGCCTGGCAGCTCAGGGCTCCTGGCACTGCTGAACAAGTTTGACTTGTTCAAGGCTTCTCAGCACGCCAGATTGTAATTATTGCTCATTATTCTGCACGGTTGTCATATCTTTGGGCCTTGTCCAGGGAAACCTCGCGCAGGCCAAAACGCACAGCCAAGCGTCGCTGCTCTGCCCTCTCCTCTGGGGTTGGAAACGACACCGTTCATGACCTTGTTTTCCGACTTTTCTGGCAGAAGTTGGTTTTTGATTGGGCAGTGGCAGAAAAGGGGGGTTGTTCGTGTTGATTTGTCAGTTGCAGCGCTTGTTGGCTGGCGGGAACGGCGCCTGTGCCGCGCTCAGCCCTGTGCAGCTCTGTCCGTCTCCCCCAGGAGCGGATCCGCTGAGAGAAACGCCTGCACCCTCCCTGGTCAAAATTCACCTTTGCTTGTTATTTTGCTCTTCTGTCCGTCTGGATTGCTTAATTGAAAGCTCTTTTTTTAATAGGGTAATTGGTGTCTGAGGCTAGGTTTTCATCACTGTGAATAAACCGTGCCGTAATGCCCAGAGAAACTCTCTTCCACCACAAGATCCCAGATAGGAGGCAGCGCGGGCCCGTCGCACGCTTCGGAAAGTGATGATTCAGCTACAGGCCAGGCAGGATATTAAGGAAGGATACCCAGTTTTGTAACAGTTGTGGGTCATTTTTAAATACAAGATAGCCAGAAGTCTGTAGGCAAAACCACCCCCTTCGTATGCCCTGTTTTTTGCTGCTTGTTTGTGTGCACAGACTGTATCCACAACAGCAGATGTGTTTGTGCAGCCCTGTGTGCTGAGCTTGCCAAAAGCTACAGTAGCAAGTGGAGTCAGGCACTAAACATTGTGATCCCACACTGCTATGTAGGGGTTTTACGCTTTATTTCTTTCTATATTTGTTTTTAATTTGCTGCTCACTTTTCAAGAAGGAAAAACAAACTATTCTATAAAACAAATGTAGGAAAAATGCTTAGTTATACACAGGTAAAAGATTTTTTTCTTCAGAGATATGATAATCAATATTTCTTGACAATACATCCATGACTGAAGAAGCTAAATTCCACTTTCAAAAGTGAGATATTTAGGATGTTTTGAATGTCAGTGGAAAGGTACAGAGGTATTTCTGGTGCTGTAATCCAGAACCCTGTCTTTTCTGCAATAGACATGCACTTTATGATTTTGCAGAGGTCCTGCAAGGGAACATGTATTCCCTTCATATGCTTTCATTGTCCTGATGCATTTTCTTTGCATTTTTTATCAGGCTGGGATACCGTCTTGGACTGGAAGGATGTTTTATCAGGAGGAGAAAAGCAAAGGATGGGCATGGCTCGGATGTTTTACCATAAGTAAGCACTTTTCTTTGTTTGTTAAGCAGTGTCTGAAAGTGAGGAAGAGTTATGGAGGTTTGCTCTAATAGCAGGAGTAGCAGCACTAAGCAGTAGTAGACTTTAATCTCCATGCCACACTGCTAGACTGTTGCATAGGAACACCAGCCTGGCAATTTAGTCCTGTAAGCTCTGCTTTTTCAGCTGGGCAATGCCTCTTACTTATGCTTTGCTTTTGGCAACATTCTCCAGATGTTTCTTTCTTCAGCATCTTCCCTGTGTCTGTAGAGGTATTGCAGAAATCAGGTGCACTGCTGTCGAGGTCATGGGGGTTGAAAGCCAAGCTCCTTGGTTTGGCTACAACCCTTTCAATTTTGGAGAGTGCAAACCCTGCAGAGACACCCCAGTCTGTCCACAGCAATGGGTATAAACTTTCTGAATTGCTGTAGTAACTGCATGACTTGTTGACAGGACAGAACAATAGGTCAGATGAGGACCTTTCTGTTTTTAAACATCGTACATGAGAATACTGTCTAAAATGTAACAATATGTACTTTATCTGTTTTTGAAAGGCCGAAATATGCACTGCTGGATGAATGCACGAGTGCTGTAAGCATTGATGTGGAAGGAAAGATATTCCAAGCTGCAAAAGCTGCTGGGATATCCCTGCTTTCTATAACACACAGACCTTCTCTTTGGTAAGTACGTTCAGGAGTTTGTAATAGTCCTGGCTTTTAGCTTTCTGTCTGACAGTCAACTGGCTTTTAGACAGTGGTCTGTGTACTAGGGCAGTTGTACTAAGGTAATCAATACCCTCTGCACTAGATAGTCTAGATAACTAGACTAAAGGAACATAAAGGTAAATGCCCTTAATATTGATGTTTTTTTAATTTTGCAGAGTGTATTTATTCCTCCTTCTTATTCTTTTATGATGGATTTCAGTTATTAACTATTAATAGCAACATGCTGATAGCTAAGAAGCGATTCATTAACCATATCACAGCTATATCACCAGATTATTCTGTAACATGGCAAGAAACATGAGCAATGTCCTGGAAAATTTGCCTGTGTTTGTGATTAGATGGGCAATGTGGCACCTGGATAAGCTACTCCTTGTTCTTTCATAATAATTAATACATCCCTTATTTTAAACTAGGTGTGTTGCTTAATGCAATGTTTGTGGGCATACGTGGCTGGCTATTTAGAAGTAAATACTAGACTTCTGAGAAAGATCATTCAAGCGAGGTAGTACTGGGGATGGGAGAGTCCATCAGAGGAAAATAAATATGTTTACTGAGTACATAAAACAATCAAATACTTTAAAGGGCAAAAGGAGATCAAAAAAGTGTCAACTGACATTAGAAGTATTTGGACTATTTGTTTTGAAGTCCTTGATCTTTTCTCCCAGATTGTTTGCTTTTCTAAGATGATGTAAAAAAAATCACTACTAATTTGTTACACCAACAAGGAGATGTCCATCTCCATCAGCTGCTCTTCAAAAGAGCTAGTCTCCTTCCTCTGTGTGGATGGGGGTAATGAAAAAGTCATTCATTGGATCAGCAATCATTTTGAATCCAAAATCGGAATTCTGGTAAAAAAAAAAAAAAAAAAAAAAGATTACATTTATTTAAAAAATGATTTAGATTACACTTAAAAATAAAAATGGTATTTAATTTTTTTTTTAAAGTTGGGATTATTTTAAAACGCCTACTCAAGAAAACAGATATTTGAGAACATGCCAACTGCAAATAGTGATGATGCAGAGGGGAGCTCTGAAAGAGAGTGTGTGGGGAAGGTCCCTGGGGTTTGCATTCCTACTAAGATGACTTGTTTTCCAGTCTGGAAAGTCTAAGACTGTCCTTGCAACTGCAGTTACCAAAATTATTAGAAATCTGTGATTTGTGGAATCGTGAACTGATAAAAACAGTTGGATAGATGGGAGGTGATTGCCTTATTCTAGAAAAGCAAAAAAGAAATGTTCAAAGTTCAAAAATAAGAATCAAATGCCTTTAATTGAGGTAAGCTTCCATAGGCACTGCACTGCATAGTCAGAGGCTGTGCTCTCAAGACAACACCAGGAAATGTGAGCTCTTTTATTCAAAATATGGGCTGCTTTCCTAGATCACAGCAGTCAGCCATCTCAATCAGCTGTCTTAGCATCATGAGTTTGGTTTTTTTTTGAGGGAAATGGGGGAGAGAAATACAGGGATCAGTTAAATATTTGGTGTCTCAGAGAATAGCATACAGGAGTGGTGAATATAAGCCTGCAGTTAAATAGCACTTGAGTCTCACGTCATAAAATAAGGAAATTTATTAAGCTGTCACATTCCCATGGTGGGATTTATAATCGCTGCTCTATGATGTGTCTCATCTTCAATAATTTACAGTGATAAATTGCATGGTTGTAACAGCAACTCTGAGAGAACTCTCTGTTCTGCCTCTTGCCCTGCCTGGTGAATGTCCTGTCAGGTCCTGACAAACTCTACCTGTGCCTCTTTGAATATTTTTGGTGCACACACCCAGATACGTACTGAAAGATCTGTGACTCCTCTGCAGACTTTCTTGTTTTGGCCCCTTGCAAGTCACACGATGCTTTAGGACTGGAAGTTTCTTTAGCTGACCTTACAAAATGCAGGCAAACGGAGGTGTAAATCAAACAAATCAGAGTTTCATCAGTACCGTCAGGTGCTTGCCAAACCATCTGCTCCGCTAGGGCATATAACATCTCCTAGAACGTGAGATGAACGTGATTAAATGGGCCACACGTTCCCTTTCATTCTTGGGAAGGGAAGGGACTGTTTGGATGAACCACAGGTTAAAAGCAAGAGGAGGGTGGGTCAGGAATTGCATGATACAGATCCATATTGTCACGTTGGCTGTGGGAAGTGCAAGGGACAGGCTTCGAAATCCCCAAATCCCCTACCAAAGGACGTTGCGTGTTTCCAAAACCTTTATGAACGTCTTACATAGTGATCCCAAACCACGCAACGCTCAGCTTCCTGAGAGACAGCGCTCAAAATAGGTATCGTGCTCAAAGCCTGTGCCAATGGAAAGCCAAATTTCTGTGCAAAAATGGACCATCTGCTCCCCAAGCCGTTACTAATGTTTTAATTTCTAATGCAGGAAGTACCACACTCACTTGCTACAGTTTGATGGACAAGGAGGCTGGCGTTTCGAACAGTTGGACACCGCTATCCGTTTGTCACTGAGTGAGGAAAAACAGAGACTAGAATCTCAGCTTGCAGGAATTCCTAAAATGCAGCAGAGACTGAATGAACTGTGCAAAATCTTGGGGGAAGACTCGGTGCTTAAAACAATGGACAAAGAGGAATAAATAATTTATGGTTTTTGTTTTTAAAAGTATTTTTTTAGTTAAAAGCATTACAAATTCAGACATTATCCTTTGCATGCAATGTAATAGAGGCTTAGAGCTTAGAAAAACACAGCCAGCAAAAAATAATGCTCTGAACGCTATGTAAGACTTTAGCATTTTAGTATTAATGAAGAAAGTGGTTTGAACTGTGAAAAGAAAATGAGCAAATGCACAGAACATAAGACTAGTTGTTGCAGCGTATGTTAATTCCTAGTGAAAGCCCAATTCACTGCAAAAAAATGCCAGCACAGTTAGGTTTTCTAGGTGAATATTTGCTTGAGACTTGGCCTGCAGAATGTGCTCTCGTGGCGGGTCCTTGTGTGCATATGATGTGCCTGCTGCGCAGAGCGAACCTGGCATGAGCCTCAGGCATGGAGCACAGCAGAGGCAGCACCTGGGTGAGTATGCAGGCGCGTGTGAAAATCTCACGTGGGTGTAAGAAACGTTCTTGCAGCCCGTGTAAAACGAAACTCTAGTCCCGCTACTGAACGGCATGCACAACCTCGGCTGCATTTCTGTAGGAAATAACAGAGTAGGCTGAGCAGAACTGTCAGAGCAACCAACTGCCCTCACAGGCAAGAAGAAGGGGTAGAACAAAACCTGTAACATACGTCTGCTGTGCTTTCTGCCCTTATGCTTCAGAGCCTCTTTGCCCCTTGTGATACATCAGTTCCTTTAGGGGATTATTTTTGTCTCCTATTTACTAACATCTGGTGGATGGAGGGAGCACTGGGCCTGGCATCAGGAGGCTCAGCAATTTTTTTAAGTCATTTGCTTGCTGTGTTGGCCTGATCCTGCCAGCAGCCTCTCTGACCCTGTTCGTCCGCCTGTAAAATCAAAACATGGACACTTGTCTGGTCCGTAAGATGCTTTATGATGGAGTGGACTGTCGAAGAGAAGAGTGTTGGTTTCTGACAGTACACACAGTTCTCGGGCATGGCTGTCCTGCCAGCTAAATTGCGCTTAGAAAGGTCTGTGGAAAGTTGGAGCGTTTTGTAACCACTACCTGGTGCTTGCTGGATGGCGGGCACGGCCCTCCCCGTGTGCGCGTGATGGATTGCAAAAACACGGCCAAGTTCTTGTCGTGCACTGCTAAAAGCCGCTCAGAAACAGTCGGCTTGGGAAGGAAGATCAGGGGGCAAAGCCTTAGTGAGTGTCTAATCTGCTGTGGCAAATGAAGGAAGAGATGTAGCAATCTTGGAGTTTGTTCTTTCTTTTTTTTTCACAGAAGAAGCATGATTCCGTAGAGGATTTCTGTGATTCTGTAGAGGGTTTCTGTGATTCGTTAGAGGATTTCTGTCTAGTGGTTATTGCTTAGTCTGTGCAGGGGCAAAGCATAAGTGAACCATCAAGGGAGGAGAAAAGTGTCTGGCTCTTTGCTGAGCTGGATTCAGAAGGCGCAGGCAGCAGCTCCTATGGGAGATTCACGTTCATCTCACGTAGGGCGCTCAGCACCAGCACTAGAGAAAGGACTTTGAGATGGCACCGCATCATCTTGGCACAGGCGATGTCTTTGTCACCGTCCTTGCCCAACTCGTGCCGTGAGGAGGCCAGCCACGAGGCTGGGAATGCTTGAGCACTCTCAGCTCATGCAAACTCTTCCCTTTCTCTCGTAGTTTCACCCACTTTCCAGCTGCGTTTGGACAGTTCACCTTGTCTTGTTCACCTTGTTCAACTTGTAGCCCTGGGCATCTTAGCGATTTGCAGTCCTTCCTGTCCCTTACCCACCAGTTTGCTCCGTGAAAATGCCTTTTTGGTGCAAAGACGGTGATTCAGCAAGAGTTTCAATGGAAGAGTGTGATAGCTGGAGCATCAGCTTGATCAGCAAAGTCCAAGTCTGCTGCCCTAACCACTAGGCCATCTTCCCTCCCAGGGTGTGCTGGACTTGCTGCTTTTACATATTCCCCTAGGGAACTTGCAGCAGACCTTGGAATGAGCCCGGTCCCTACCCTGCTCCTCCAGAATCTGTGGCTCGAACGTAACCCTGTACTTGTCCTGGTGACAAGGGTTCGCTCCTCTCATTAGTTTTCCCTGCTAAGTCCCCCGGGACGTCTCCCTGGCAGAACAGAAGGCTCCCGGGAGCCTTTGGAACGGATGAGAAATGAAGGTTCAGCCTAATCAGAGGTTGTGATGCAGAGTGCAGACGGGAGGGCCCTGCTGTGCTCCATGGCCTGTGCGCGTTTTGATTTGCAAGCGCCTCTGCTTGTCCCTCTCCCCGAAGGCCAGTTTTCTTCCTTCTCATCTTCAAAGAAAAATCTGCGAGTGCTAAGGAAAAAAAAAAAAAAAGATGTGAGCCAAGAATCTGTCCGCAGCGAACCTGCGTGAGATGACGGATGTTTCTAAGGGCCCGTGCGTTGCTGCGTTTCGTGGCCGTGCAGCAGGCCTGGGCCACAGGCTCGTGTGGGAAGGACGCGCTCCGTGTCCCACTGCGGTTCTTCCAGCCCAAAGCAGCCACAAAGCCGCCTTTCCACCTGTTCCTGCCAAGGCAGGACGTAGCAGGGGCTGCTGCTTCCTCGGCTGCCACCGAGGCGCCGCATCTTCTGAGGAGACGCTGTGTGGAAGAGGAGGGATCTTCTGTTTGTTTGCTTTGAAAATCTGCATAAAACACACAAAAGATAGAAACGTTGCTGATGAAATCTTGGTGAGAACCGAAATCACACTGGAATCACCATAATAGTTTTTTACTTGAAGTTTGATAGAGATCTCTTGGACGCAGCAAGACTTGCCCCTTCCCATGGCGGAGCACCACGCAGCCTCCCTGCATCTCCCGCTCTCCTCTGCATTCCGGGAGACGTGAAGAGGAGGCGAGAGCACGGCGGGAGAAGCAGCCCTTCTCCAAGCGGGATCTTTCTGAGTTAAACACAGCCAGGTTTAGAAGGATTTTCTGTGCTGGTGACTCGTTGTTTTGAGAGTTAATTTTGTGGCTTGAAGAGAAGTTGCCTTGAAGATTTTTTTTGCAGACTTGTGAGTTGCTTCCAGTGCTAATTGAGGCAGAAGCCTCCGGATGTCCAGAGACTCCTGTCTCTGCACAGGAGCCGAGTGCGGACGGTGCTTTGGTAGGACCTTTTTTTAGGAAAATAGGGCAAACATCATGGAAGTATTACAGGTCTGCTTCAGTTCAGTCGGTTAGTGCAGGGATTATTTTTTGCAAGAATGTTCAGAATGTGAAAAAATACTCTTTTGCTCATTAGATTTCGATAATTTTAACCTAGGATCAGGGTTTTCTTCACTTAGTTTGGGGAGCAGGTTAATTCCTTTTTCAGGATTGGCTCCTATGCTTCTGCAAGAGAGGAAAACCATGACCTGTCTTTTGAAGGTGTTTTTAGAAACCAGGGAGATTTGTATATGAGTGAGAAATGAAGGACTGGGCATTTAATGGAATATTTATGGGAAATTTGCAATAACAAATATTTCTGAAAGCAACTGAATGCATCTGCTGTCCCCTGCTTATGTGTGAATGATGATTATAACATGTCAAAGCTGAGTTTATGAGCCTGTGACCAGAGAGATTTCAACCATATATAAAATGAAATCACCCTACTCAGCTGTTGATAAAGCTTCAGAGAACCAAACTGCTAATCGAATGTGTCTTTGTTTTGGTTATGTTTGATATTAATGCAGACATTTTAAGAGCAGACAATTTATACAGCAATAAATTATGCTTTACAGTTGTAATTTATTCCAACCTCAAATAAAACATGTTGCATTTACTTAGAGTGTAGTGTTCCCTGTGGATCATTTGCCAAGCCGTGGAAAGCTGCGAGAGCGCTTGGTAATGTTGGAAATGTAGGAATACTGCACCCTGCATCAGTTTGATGTGCTGAATTGCCTGTTTCCAAGAGGAAATCTAAAATAAAAAGCTGAGGAACCAGCTGGGCACAGGGGCTGAGTAAGGAACCAGGTTGGGCTGAGAGTCTGAGAAAAATTATCCTGACAGCCCTTGGGAAGAGGCAGCTCCTGCCAAAATCTCTGGGAATTTGCCAGCTAAAGGGAAATCCGCTGGTCCAGACTGAAACAGGAGCAGACTGTTTTGACACCTGTGGATGGGATTGAAAACCTAAAATCACCCAGAGAGAAGAAAGTCAAATACACAAAACCTGCAAAGAGCCGCATGTTCCGCGGTAAACAGAGCAGGCGAAGCCTGTGGCTGGCCTTAGGAAAAGGGGGAAGCTCTGCTAGGCGTTTTTTCCACTAGTTAATCAAATGTGGATTGTGCGGACTGGACTGTTTAAAATGGAAAGGAAAAACCTCATTAAAAAAGAATTATAAAGCATTTCTAACATTTCTAGAAGTTTGCTCCTCTTACAGGAGAGATCATTTGCAAACTAAAACTGCTTTGTAGCTGCCATTTTGTTTCTTTCTTTCTCCTTTATTCCTCCTGGGTTTTTTTTTCAGGGAACAAAGGAAAAAATGCAACCTACCTTGGCCATAAAATATTTATGCAATAGCATATTAGCTTCTTTTTTTTTTTTTTTTTTTTCTGTTAGCATCGTCAAGCATAAGTGATAAGCCAGCCCTGACACTGCATTTGTGGAATATCGTGAGAATCAAGAGAAACAAGAATATTGATTTATTGATCAATTTTAGCAAGAAAACTGTCATAAAACTTGTTCAGATTGAAAACGCCTTTGAATGGAGTTTTAGATTTGCTGTCTTCTAGGTCCACATTTCAAAAGCATCAGAGCCATCAAGATTTGGCATCTTCAGGAAGCAGAACTTGTTTTCCCCATACATGATACACAAGATTTTGAAGCAAACACAGCCTATTTAATATAGAAAACAATTTAACAACTTGCACTCAGTCATTCTGTGATATCCTTGATCTTTCTTTGCAATTAGGTATTTTTTTTCTCAACTATAGCCAATCTGTGCTATAAATACACTAAGTTTGTTAGAGGCGTCTTGATCAGCTGGCGGTGCCCGTGCCAATATTTTGAGAGATCTGTCTCTGTTATGATGGTCCCTGAGGTCCTTTCCTGTCCTTCACATCTTCTGGGTGACTTTCCCTCCTCATGGTGCCGGTGCAGCGCTGAGCCCGTCTGGAGACACCCTGGATCTGGCTCCTTCCCACGGGGAAACGCATAGCACGGACACGGCCGGCGCCAGGAGAAGACCCCCCAAAACTCACATCAGGACCTTCCGTGCACTTCCCAACAAGGCCAGTCGCATCCCTGAAGAGAGACACCCTGGGGACGTTGTCTTTGGCGGCAGGTGGTGGAAGAAAGGTAGAGGCTGTTGGATAACGTTGGATGCACCTGCTGCTTATTAGAGAAAAGTCAGCAAACATCATTAGGAAATGAAGTCTTTGGAAATAAAGTCAGCACAGTGCGAACAGGCAGTAGCTAACGGGGTATTAATGTGCAACAGCTTGGACAAATAAAGTTGGGCTCATAAAAGGAGGAAACTCTTGCACTGAGCAAATATTTCCTCATTGCAGTTTATGCTGGCAGTGCTAAGGGGGGATAAAAGTGGTACTACTCATATCTGTGAAGAACAAATGCCAAGAACTTCCCATAATCTTCTTTTAATCATGCCAGGTGGCTACCAAAAGCACACAATTACATAATCACATAATGGTTTTTTGGAGGGTTTATAGATAACCCCAAAACCCTATTTGCTTCTTAAGTAATTACCTACCTGGCTTGTGCGGTGCTATTCTGCCAAAGATCCCGTATATCCGGAGTGAATGGTAGCCACAGAATCGAATTATGAAAATGCCCATTTCCTTGCTAGTGCAAAATGAGCACACAGGAGGTGCTGTCAGGGTCCCTCGCCAGCCTATTTTTATACCGTAATCACGTTATGGAGAATTCAACCCCCATCTAATCGCTAATCTTCACTTGTGTTTGTGCCATATGTCTCCTCGCTGAGCATCAGAGGATAAGGACTCTCTGCTTATTAGACTCTTAGTTACTTTGTTATGGGCGAAAAAAAAAGAGGAGCGATAACTGCGTTGCATGCGAAGATAAAAGCTGAGGCGAGGTCGGCTTCCTGGGAGAATGACTGCGTTTCCTTTGCGGAGATTTCCTTCCTGGGGCGTCTGAAGAGAGGCAAAATTCCTCTTTCAAGTCACTGGCTAAAAGCGACTTCTGTCTAGGAGAGGTTTTAATTAATAGCCAGGAAAAAAAATAGAGTGGCAAAGTCAGTTTTAAAGGTGTTCAGAAATGTGCTTCTTAAAACGAGCCTGCTAGATGTTGCCTTAAATCACTGCATGAAGTCGTGCGCTGCAGACCTTGGGTTGCTTGACGGTCGTGCTGAGAGGTCAGGGCTTTAACTCTTACTCTGCCGAGGGAAGTTTCTAGCCAAGGCTGGGTCTGCCAGGTTTGCTCAAAAGACAGAATCTGGTGGCCCGAAGCAAGCGCAGACACCGGTCACAGGTCAGAGGTGCATCATCAAATACTTGTTTCATCTTCCATGAGGTATAAGGTCGTGTTCAAAGCATTCTGTTATGTTAAAGGACGCTTGTGCTTACCGTGCTAATGCAGAGCCCTGCGCTGCTGCAAAAGGCACGAGTGGGACTCAGAAGGTGAAAGCTGTGGCTGGAGAAATTCAGCCTTGAATGGAGTCAAGATGGGGTTTGTTGCTGGTGCGCTCTGAGGGGCCCCGGAGAGCAGCTGTCTGGCAAGGACGCTGTCAGATGGCAGCTATGACTGGTGTCAAGGCAGCCCTTCCTGGCCTACAGGGGATTATGAAAACCGGGAGAGCGTTGCTGAGGTCAGGAGGGCTGCAGGGACCCCACTCCTACGGACAGCTTAGCCAAAGTATGAGTCTGGGAGGGAAGGACAGAAGAATTGGAGCTTCATAGGGCAAATCTCCCCAGTTCCTTTCCTGGCACAGAACATTTCCTGGTGCTTGGACATTTTGGCCTTGTGCTACCCACCAGCTCCAAATCATTTTTCGTGATAGCAAACACGAGGGCGCGCGGCACCGACTGCAGCCCTGTCCGGCTGCCGGCTCAGAGGCAGCTCATGCTGCGCCGGGCAGGGGCAAGGGCAGAAAATCTTGGCTCTGTTTGCAGCCACTTACCCAAAATCCCTTCAACTGACCATGGTCGGGGGCTCTGCTCTAATCCCATTTGACTCAGTTGATTTTTTCAAGGTTTTCTTTTTATTTCTTGTTGTGGGTGGAGGCAGGAGAGAAATGAGCACACGTTTTCTTAAATAACGAGGTGAAAAAGAGCAGAAGAAATGTGTTCCCTTGCACTTAAAGAGGGATCTCGGCGGGCAGGAGGGGTGCATGGGGCGGGAGAAGAGCCCAGCTCTGCCACGGACCCCCCCAGGGCCTCGGCTTCGCCACGAGTGCCCTCCAGCAGCAAGCACGAGCGCTTGAGGGAGCGGAGGGCTCCTCGTGCCTCCTTCGCTTGCCTCATCCAGGTGCTCCTGCAGCTGGGATACGCCTGGGCACCAGAGCCAGGCAGAAAAAGCTTTGCTAAAACTCTCACCCTTCGGGCTCTCTCAGGAGAGAGAGTTGACACCGATTTAAACACCGTAATAGGAAGCCGCGGGGTAGTGGAGCCAAATTCGTCAGGCCAGCTAAACCAAACGAATGCTCGGTCCGCGGTGCTTGGAGCCATCGTGTCTCCTGCCTCTTCCTTAAAGGCTTCCTGAGCGCTGCGGCTCTGGAGAGGGCCGGGCGGGAGCTGCGATGCTGCTGAGCCGGCAGGCAACGCGCCGGCGCTGCCCGCGCTCGAGCCCGCGCCGTGTGCCTGGCATGCGCCGGCGGCTCGGCGCGAGCGCGTCCCGATGACGGCATCGGTGACTCCTTTGGCTCTCCGTGGGCTAGGAAGT